>JAGFPH010003783.1:43890-67104 GCA_018207615.1 Philaenus spumarius
AACAGAGTTTTATATTTCTTGTAATAAAGTTTATAGTATTCACATTGCCCTTGTAACTTTATTATACATTAAGACCCTTTCAATAACTGTACACAGTTTAAAACTTTATTTCAAAGCGAAATCTTTTATAAACTTTTTTTATCAAAACAGTTATTATTCTCAAACAAAATTTAAAACTTTATTAATTAAGTAAAATTATCTCATTTACGTTCTATAATTCAAAGATTTTATCTCAGCTAATAAATATACTGAGTTTTGTTTTCTCTAAACAAGTAAACAGTAGCCTGTAATTGTAAGGATAATCAGAAAAGCTTCGTGTTCGTGGCGTAATCACTTAGTACGTCGCCTGGCTAATACATTTACTTCTGCAAGATGCTGCTAGTTTTAAATAATTCGACCACGCAGCTGAACAGCTGACGTGGGTTGAGCAAATTTCCAACATTAAGTTTATAGGCCTATGTTTTAGGGTTTCAACCAACAATTTGTGAAATAGATCTAATCACGACGGTGCTGAATAGCTGCAAAATGGTTCGCACGCCATTCCGCATATTGGGAGTATCTTCAATACACAATGCATTGCGTGCTTCGGATGCCTTTCCGCATATTGGGATTATCTTCAATACACAAAACACGCCAACCCCCGTATTGGGAGTACCTTCAACACACTAAGCATTGCGTGCTACGCACGCCAACCCCACGGTAGAATCAACCACATGGCTTTGAACCGGGTCCTTCTATGGTATTTTACGTTTTGATCGATTCTGGGGGAACCAAGCGAGCTATAAGGTCGCGTAAAAAAACAAAATGTACAGAATAACATCCTACATTCATATTTCTAGAAAAAAAACTGAAAAACATACTCATTCTCGTAGGAAAAATCTCAAAAAATAGTTAGGCCTACCTCCGGTAAAAATACGTGCTTCCAATTGTTGGATTTTTTGGCTAACAAACACGTCTGAGCGCCGTAGACAACCAACATGTGTACCAAATTTGAATCAAATCGGACTTGCTAGAGTGCGAACACACATATATATATATGATTTTTAATGACACCATTTTAATAATCGGTGCTCATTTGCTACTCCCGACCTTGGGTCTTACCATAAGGGCCACTGCAATAGCTTGTTTTTCCTATGGAAATTTGCTAATAAATAGAAAGGTGAACAAAAGTTCAATAGGAGAATTAACAAACTTTTAATTCAGCGGTAGTGGTTAACTTGGTGGATATAACATCGTTGGCAGACCTTCTCTATATCAACGCTAAAACCGTTTCGCAAATTAACTCGCATAAGTTGTAATGATACACAAATTTGGCTTAAAAATAAGCAGTAGGTACGTCATATCAGGGATCATTTCATAAACCATCAATCAGCACCTGATAGCCTTATGAAAAAGAAGAGAAAACACACATAGCCCATTATCTTCATATAAAATTACTCACGTTATTATAAAACAATAATAATCTTCAGTTTAGGCAAACCAGAAAGTAAATTAATTCGATCTAAACCGCTGACATAAGTTTAGCGAATTTCCAAAACTAAATTTAAATGTTTTAGGGTTTTAACCAAGAATTTGGGAAATTGGTGTACCCTCGTGCCTGCGTGAACGAAATATATTAGTAGAATTTGTTTGCCCCTAAATTCTCCAGCTTCGACTAACGAGCTGCTTCGTTATACTCGCAGAGGAAAAACTTGCTTTGCGAGTTTGCACCTCGTCCTTGAGGCCTCGGGTTATGGACTGCTTCGCTTCGCTCGGAAGATGTCCTCACGGTAAAATCCCCACGTGGCTTTGAACCGGGTACTTTTATGGTATTTTACGTTTTGATCGTGTAAAAAAACAAAATGTGCAGAATAATATCGTACATTTATTTTTTTCAGAGAAAACCCTAAACACGTTTTATTCTAGTCATTAAAACATAAAACTAAATTAACTCAATGTCCTCTTTTAGTAACGTAAAAAATTAATTTTTTGTCATAATAATTTTGCACAAAGAAGTGCAAACGATGTAGGGGTTAAAATACTTAAAAACCCTCTTAAACTAACTGAAAGACTCCTTTCCGTAACGCGTACGAATTAGTTTTCAATCATTTAAATTTGTCACAAATATAACGGGTGTTCCGGCTTTGTAGTATTTATTACATTTTTAACTTAGAAGAATAGGTAATAAATCACCTGAGATCATGCGCATGCGCTGTTTCCTCTGCATTTCTTTAGAAAGCGTTAGTAGCAAAGATGGCGACTAGTGAGCAGAAAGCTTTTTGTGCTTTACAGTTTGCAAGGACTGAGTCTGTAATTACCACATAGCATTATAATTAAATATAGAGGTGCTATTCAGTAAAAGACACCAATATACGGCAGTGAAGCCACTTTTCATCAGGCTCGGCGGCCGTGACGAGTGATAGAAAGCGAAATCAGAGGTCCGGGAGCGCTCGTTTGAACAACAAAACGTTGATGAAATCTTATGAAACTTTGCACATTGTTAGAAAAGAAGTTACTGGTGCTAAAAAAGTCATAGTTATAATTTTTCCATTTCTGGTATTTATGTAATCTTGAAAAACTCTAACAAAAATTTAGACATTTAGACATGGAATTAAAAGTCGCCTACTACTTTACGTTCCGTTTGATCAAAGAGCTACAACCTGTGACAAAGTCGTAGCCAGTTGGACAAGGTTTATGGAACTTTTGTTTCTTTTCGATACGACCTATACTTTAGCCAGAAACGATAGGTAAGTGTTAAACAATTTTGCGGCCGGTGCGCACTCAATGCGCTTATGGGCGGTATCCACAGTCCACGTATCTGTGGCCGTATCATGTTAACTTGTTCGTAAACTGCATACTATTTTTTAAATTTTTAGTGTAGTTCATTAAATAAATACCTACTTTTAGTTTAAGTGCATTAGTTTAGAACATGTTTTGTAAACATTAAGTACCCTATTTGAGTCGAAATGATAATAGATATCGATTTCGTATGCAATAGATCTATAAATAATAATGTCATTATTTTAAATCTTAGAATACTGTGTATAACATTATTAATATAGCTAACAGGTAATAGCCATTATTTTATCATTCAAGTTAATTTGATTCTGTTGTGTAGGCCAAATTTTTATGATAAAAGAGTGTTTTTAAACAGTATCCGATTTAAACACAGATCATTAACACATCATCATTAAACACTGTTTAATTCTAAAGCTCTGTGGATTTAAAACACCAATTTATTAAACCCTAATAGCCTATAACATGTTTGATTACATACAAAGGAATAATACGTAAATGTAGTAATCTAACTAGGACGATAAATACTAGGTTTATATGTTGAAATAATATTTTATTGGGTATGGCGTGTTCAAACATTCATTGCCCCGCAAACAAAATCTTTTTACAAAGTTCATTGCGGAACCTACTTTGATGGGTTTTCTTGTTTTCGATCTTACAATGGTACTTCAGCCGTATGTTGAGGTATGTTCTACAAATAATTTCAATAAAGTGGTCATTTTCCGAACAGGTTAAGTCCAATGCACTTTTTAAACACATACATTTTCATTTTATCAATTAAATTACTGCTTTCAATGTCGTTTACCAACTTTTACCAACCACGCAGTGGTACAGATAGTGCCAAGTAGCGTGAAGCATCACTTGAGCATGCGCTGTAACGTCTTACCCTCTCCTACTCGATTGTGACTCTTTAGTACAGTCACCACCAAAAAGTTTTGATATACAACCAACACGACTACATAGCAGACTTGAATTAGGTAGGGCAGGCTGCTCTGACTCTACTCCGCCGCGAGAGGGGAAATGTGGTGGGAGCCGGCGTAGGAGACTTGCAACTCCCCTCTTCGCGCTCCATTCTAATTGGCGCTATCTGTACAAGCATTGACAAGCGGTGGGCGAGGAGCGAGGTGGCGACGTTCTGTCCTGTGTCTCGCAGTGTCGGTGCGGAGTGGGGGAGCCGCCATCTTCAGTGGCACACTCACTGCAAAGTGGCTTCACCACCGCATCGCTGGATAGCACCTCTGTTTTTAATTCTAATGCTCTGTGTTAGTTAAAACGTGAGTTCCGTAGTAAGTTGAAATGTAATGCACACAATGGTGGTGTGGGATTTTTACCCACTAAAAACAGCTTCGGTTATCAAAACCGGTACACCAGACCGACAAACGTTTATCTTTCCTTATTAGCTCCCTGTATTTGAGAGGATTTTAAGAACTAAAAACTGTCCGCTCAGATCATGTTTCTTCTTTCTGCAAAGGCGACGGAAGTCACCGCCTACATCCAATACGTTTAGCTTCTCATGATTTGCATTCTTCCGCAATCGTTTATTACGTCCAGATGCAAACCTCCTCATCTACTCCACAACGGTTGTATGACAACAGGACTGAATGCTACCTGGAACCCTTGGGGGGCAATAAAAATATTTGCAGGGCTACGACATCACGACGTTGCCGAATCTCATTAGCGACTCAGTCGTATTGTCGTAGTCTGCGCGAGGTCCCAGCCCCTAATCCCTCCGCGTCTACCTGCGAGGCTGTCTTGAAGAAAACTTTATCCATACCAGAACTGAGTTCATAGCTAGACAATATTTACCCCTTTAAAGTCACTTCACATATTTTGCCGATAACAGTATGATTATAATATTTGTATAATTATAATATTTCGTCGTATTATCACTTTATATAATTAGAATAAAAAAAAAACTAAAGGACTTACCTAAACTGTTTAGTTACAGTATTTTGCATGAGAACATTGCATGTATATGCATTGTAAATTTGCTGAGTACGCAGGGGTACGGGCTAAATATTATCACCACTGGCTGTCAAACCCTCATCAAGATTTACCCCGGTCAAGCCGTGCAGACTACGACATCACGACTGAGCCCACTCGCAGCTGCACCACCGTCGTGATGTCGTAGCCCTGCAAACCAGGTAAACCGATGACCCTTGGCAGTTTTATTGCACAGTCGTGTTGTCGCTTTACCCTCCACAACAGGCAAATTAGCAGTAGGGTTGAGCATCGAATGCCCATGTTTTCAAAACATAGATGTTTTCATGTCGATGATCGATGTTTTTTACATCGATGGAAATCAACCGATAATTTTGCTACATCGATGATTCTCCCAGACATCGATGTTTTTAAATATTTACAGTATTTTTTGTGCACTTATTTTGATAAATTAATAATGAATTGATACTGAGTTCGACATTAATAATAATACTAATACATAATAATTAATGCATAATACTAATCGACTATTGTGATTCAGAAAAGCACAATACCAAACAAAATAACAGTTTAAATAATCAGTTATTTTTCAATACTGATAACTTCTGTAACTGTTAAATAAAAATAACTGGTTAGCTCATCTTTACACTTCAAGGAAATGACACTTACAAGGTAGTAAGAGTTTAGAAGAAAGGAGATGGAATCAAATTAAAATCCAATGAATATACTTTTAAAATTAGAATTGAGTAAATCGTGGCCATGTCACTAGCAGTTTTAAAATTAATGGTAGCAAGAACGGTTACAGTAAAGGTCCATTTTACACAGGTCCATAGCATGTCAGTGCCGTATTTGATCGGTGTTTCAGACCAGTGAAAAACAATATTCTTCTGCGGATTTGAATAGAGGTTTCCACACGCCCGGTGCGTGTCCGTATTAGTGTTGTCAATGCTGCTTCAGTATCTCTTCCGTGCTTTTGAAATTCATTCCCAATAATATTTTTAGAGTTTCACTGACATCATTTTTGTTTGTTTACAATAAATGACAAACAACTCATTGAATGTGTCAGGAAATATCCAATCTTCCGCACGCAAACCCCCGTATTGGGAGTATTTTCAATACACAATGCATTGCGTGCTTCGAACGCCAACCCTCGTATTGGAAGTATTTTCAATACACAGTGTAATTTTAAGCCTATGTGCTATGTGCGTCCGCTTAAAAATATTAGTGATTATTATGTAGAAAGGTTCAAAAATAAAAAATAAAGTAATTTCTACTCATTTAGGCTATAAATATAAAAAAAAAAATAAAATGTCAGCTCCCAGCATAGGAAATACGAAATTTTCGTAGCAGTGAACGTGTTAACTTTGTTACTTTGATTGTTGTTATTTCTTTCACCTCAGGAATTATTGTCTTAGGCCTAAGTAAAGTTTTAACCACAATTTTATAAATAAATATCCAGCAACTAACTCTCTTTTTCAGAAATTTACAAAGTATAGGCTATAGGTAATGCTATTCGGTAAGGTTTCTTATAACTCAAAACTAAGAATCAATGGAAATGAACCTTCTTTTAACTAAGAAAAGGTTAATATTTTTTCTGAAGCGATTACTTTTTTAAATATACATCGAATGTTTTAACTATCGATGCTCATCCATAATTCGCAGGTCACGATTGAGATCTTTATTCCGTACGTACCATGTAGCGTCGACTACTCCCCTCAGTACTTTGTTCTGGAATTGTTGGATCATCTGAGCATGCTTGTTCTTTGTACAGCCCCATAGTTGAATTGTATTTGCTGGTTTCAATATTTGCTTGCAAAGCAAGATTTTGTTTTCAATCGACAGTCTACAGTTACGTCCGAGCAGCCAGAAAAGGTTTCGGTACTTGATGTTCAGCTCCTCTTTTTTTTTCTTTTTCACATGCTCCTTTCACTTGAGCTTTACATCCAGGGTCATACAAAAATATTCAGCAGTGTTAGCGTAGGGTATGATTTGATTGATAATGGTTGCAGGGGAGTTTATTATCTGATTATATGTGCAATTTGTGTGTGTAGATTTGTATTCATTGAGTTTTAAGCACCGTAATTGCGACCTATTTACTACTTTCTGCACAGCAATTTGCAGTTTATTCCTGGCACAATCAATGTTGGCGTTGATCGCGAGGATTGCTGTTTTATCCGCAAATGTTGTCATCATAAAGTACTATGCCTCTGGCGTACATTAAATAGATTACAGGGCCCAGGACACTTCCCTGGGGAACGCCTGCTTCTATACCTTAAAATTTTGAGCCTTATCGAATTCTAAAGAATTTTTCTGCTAGGTATGTTCTTAGAATCTCAAAAGTAAAAAGTACCTATTTTTTTAAATTTGACGAAGTAAAATGTTACCGAAAAAATGCACGTGACAATGACTGAATAACAAGTCGAAACGGTCGTAGTGCAAACAAAAATATTTGGAGGAGCAGACCAGAGTAAGGCCAGATCGTACGACGGATTGGAACGTTAATGGGGATATCGGCAGACATCGTAAAAGATATAGGATTGGATGAAAATTTCATGAGATGCGACCAACGATCTAGGCTACCTGTCCCTTCCTCTTACTCCCCTCGCCCTGCAAAGCGGGGAGGGTTTGTTTGTTGTTATCATATTTTGGCCTGGGGCTCCAGGCTCTAATCAGTGGTCAATGTTCAGTGCTCAGGTGTCTTTCTGTGAGTTTCACAAGTGCATTGTATTGTTTGAAGGTGTTTTATCTTATTCGATGGCGTGTTGGAACAGAGACAACAGTCTTCAATTAAAGACATATTTGATACACAGCACAACACAACCTTCCTTGTTCACAAGAACTACCCGACTGAGTTGAGGAAAGGCGGCGGAGTGGGGAGATCGCTGCGATGGATCGTCCAGACAAATCGTAACGTGTGTAGGGACAGCTTCGATGCGATCAGTTCTGACGCGATCTGATCTGACAGATCCATCGTACGATCGATCGTTACGTGTATGGGGGGCCTAAATCAATTATATTATATAGGCCTACTAAAAATTGAATATTTGTAAATATTTTCTCAAAAACGGCTCGAAGGGTTTCCTCGAGATTTGTTAGACAAGAGCGTTTTTACCCAAGGAGTCTGTTGGATTTGGTAAACATTTACAAGAAAATTAAGAAATACAACAAATTGTGCGAGTTTTCCGGGAATTGTACATTTGAAAATATTTTTGTATAAATAGCTGTATTTTCTCGCAATTTGTTATACATAATTAAATACAAATTTAAAATATTGTGGAATTGAATGGTTACGACATTAGATTAAGAATTACTTACTTTGCCAATGAGCCAAGCCGACAAAATTAACATGCGGTGTAAAAAATGAGTAGGCTATACAAAAATAGAATAATTTTTGTTTCTTGTATTATAATGTTTACACAAACCCACATCCAATAATCCCACTAAACACAGTTAAAAATTAAACATAATTGAACTTTTAAAAACTAGTAGATTAAAAAACCATTTCGATCACGCAGCTTAACCGCTGCTGGCTTTCCAAAATTAAATTTGTATATTTTAGGGTTTCAACCAACAACCAACAATTTGGGAAATTGGTCTAACGGAGGAGCTGAATAGCGACCTGCGTGTCGAAATATATTAGTAGAATTTGTTTGTACCTAAACCTCCAGTCCCGGCTGTGCGAGTTTGCACCTCGACCTTGCGGCCTCGGTTTATGGACTGCTTCGTTTCGCTCGCATCGTACAAACTCGGCCTTCGGTCTTTGATCAGAAGAAGATGTCCCCACGGTCAAATTCTCACATGGATTTGAACCGGGTAATTTTATGGTATTTTACGTTATGATCTATTTTGGGAGGGACCAAGCGAGCTCTAAGGACCTGTAAAAAAATCAAAATGTGTAGAATAATATCCTACATTTATTCTTTTTACTAAAAAGTTTCGTTATAGTACTGAAAATCTCAAAAATATTTACTTCCCATCTAAAAACGTGCTTCCGGTAGTTTTTTATTTTTGCTAACGGTCTCATCCGAGCGACTTAGACAACCAACGTGTGTACCAAATTTGGACCAAATCTTCGGACTTAAAATGCGGCCGTTAGAGTGCGAATACATAAATACATTTTTAATGACACCCCAAAACGTGTCTGGCACTATGATCGGTGCTCATTTTTACTACTCCTGATCTTAGGTCTCCAATAAGGCTCATAAAAGCGCATTTTTAATATGAAAATTCGCCAATAAGCACGATTAAAATCTTTTTACGAATAAAGTGTAGAAATACCGAAAGTTTCTGCGAGAGTGTCGTCAGATGACTCACGTTACATTGCTTATCTGTCGGCAATCAGTTGATGCGATAGCGGCTGGTTAGTAGGTCATTGTCTTCCCATATCTACGTATGTGAGTGCTAAATAGTGTCAAAAATACTAAATTTAATGTATTTAAACATTGTGAAAAGGACACAGCATGTTATGATTGTGTTTTAATACTGATAGTGTGTTTAAAAAGAGTTGTTTGTTCATAGTGTGTCGTAAATGAGTGTAAATATCGGGATTTTTGAGGCTAGGCCTGTTTGTTAGTAATATTTCACAACTTAAATGAAGGGTAAGTTTTAGAGGAGTTGTTTTACGTCTTTATTTAGTTTTTACTTTGTGATTAAATTCATTAAGGTTGGAATTTACTATGCAAGTCAATTCAAAGTCCTAGAATGCAATTAAGTCCGATTTGATTCAAATTTGGTTGTCAAAGTCGGTCGGACGAAAAAACCAACTGTCGGAGGCACGTCTTTAGATATGAAGTAACTATTTTGGAGAAGTTCGTACTATAGTGAAACTAAAAAAAAAAAAAATGTAGGATATTATTCTGAACATTTTGTTTTATTACAGAGACTTATAGCTCGCTTGGTTCTCCCAAATTGATCAAAACGTAAAATACCATAAAAGTCCATAACCCTGGGCCGCAAGGTCGAGGTGCCCACTTACAAAGCGATTTGGGGTGTCATTCATGTAATATATGTGTTGGTCCTGATTCAGCCGCATTTTACATCCGATTTGGTATACACGTTGGTCTTACAAGTCGCTCAGACGAGTTCGTTAGCCAACGAAATTCAACAACAACCACAAGTACGTTTTTTGATAGGAAGTAAAATTTGTTGAGACTTTTGTACTAGAATGAAACTTTTTCGGGGTTTATCTGAAAAAATATACTTAGGAAATTATTCTCTTATAGCCCATCAGGTTCTTCCAAAATCGATCGAAATGTGAAATAACGTAAAAGTACCCTGTTACTTGAGCGAGTCTGCCAGCTGCGAGCGAAGGGACGCAGAACATAATTCGAGGCCACACGTCGAACAAGCGAGCCGAAAAATGCAGTAATTTGTTATTTAAAAAATCTTTGTGATAGTTATTATATTTAGGCCATTGAAAGAGTAAAGGAAGTGTTACACTGAAAATGGTCAAACATGAAAAAAATTTCGAAATTTGTTGCTGTTGCTAGTTTGTTTTGTTCTACGTGTCTTTCCTGGTAAGTCATGATTCATCTGTATTTATACCAGAGAAAAATGTTTTTCTGAGAAAGCGCACTCTTTTCAGGACTGTTGTTTATTTTTGGCCTGTTTTGTTGTTGTTGAAAATTTCAAGGTGAAGTTTTTGCTGGTCATTCTAGGCTCTGAATTGTTTAATAATATATGCATAGAGGAAACTAAAGGACCTACAAGTATATATATAACAAGTGATATACAAGTATTTTGAACTTTGATTACACAGTTATCTGTGTCAATTCAGTGTACTAGGCAAGCGTTTCTTCAATCGCTGTCTCCCAAAAGTTTGAATTTCCGTGTTTTTTAGACAAAAATGTATATCAACTCCTATAAAAGCGAGTGTACGTGAGTAACATATAATAGAACAACTGATTTCACCCATAATCTGTAATACTTAAACAAACCCAGTGTAGATTAGTTTGGGGTTATGTTTACAACTTCGGTATTTGTTTACTTTAACTTGTCAATCAAAACTACTATAAATACACAAACCTGAACTTTTTTCTTAATAAATATAGTATTTTATACACTTCACTGATATCGGGAAACCAATATTTAACCATCTTCAACAAGCACAACATTAAAAACTTTCAAATCAAAAGTTCGTTATGGAAATTTACATTGTAAAGTGCCGACATGTTTTTCTCACCGTTCTCCCAGCGTTCCCGGATTGTTCTTGTTCTTTTTTGTGTAGAAACGAACAGTTTAGGCAACTCAACTAAGTAAACATACTGTGACTAAATAGTATAGGTTAGTACCTTTAAGTTTAAAAAAAAATCTAATTATAATGTGATAATAACGACGAAATATTATAATCATACTATTAATATCGTTAATATTTAATATCGTTTCAGTCCGTTATACGCTCGGCTAATTAATTAATGAGATTCTGACCAGCGGTCAGCTGTTTAGTAGTACACAGGTTTCAAATAGAGATTTATACACACCTTATTCAGTACAATAACCTATTGTTCCATTTGGCAACGTTGATGAAATTCCATTTTAAATACGCAGTTATACTGTAGTTTCTATTGTTCGATGTTATTGTTTTCGCAATTTACGTTTTGTTACATTATTTTCAAATTTTCTTGCTTTGTGGATACTTTTGGGGTTAGTATAGTTTAGTTTATTTAATTCTTACGTGTTTGGTGTATGTGAAGTGATTTATTTTGTTATAATTACGTGAAATATTGCGGAAAAGTTGAAACTTAATCTATATAATTTCAACTTTTATTTCTTTTATAACTCCTACAAATATTATTTCCCGGGGAAATTTTTGTTGTTTTTACAATCAGTTAGATGTGTTCTTTCATATTATATCAAATTCCCTTAGAAATCGATTGACAAGTTAAAGTAAATTTTTACCACAACTTCAATCGTTATAATTTCTTGTGAAGTTGATTTTTTTTAAATATGAGTTAAAGAACTAATGTGTGCTATAATATACGTTATAATATTTTTTTTGAGGTTATAAACTATATATAAATACAACATTTTATCCTCAATATATTTGTGTATACAAATTTAAAGAACAGATACCCATTTCGTTTAACTTCGGAAACATTCGTACATCTTAGTATAACATATAAACATATTTGATTATTAATTTCTTCACTATGTAATATTAATAACTTCCAAATCATTTCATCTAACAATATGAAATAAAAAGCAATTTAAAATATAGTATTTTTATCTTTCTTTAAATACATAATAACGTAGACTATGTAAATAAAAATGTTTAACAAATAGGCATACAGTTTTACAATCCTTATTATTGTATACATTTACAGAGTTAAAAATCCACGTCAGCATAGTTAGGTAGGCCTAGATAAGTAGACGTTAATGTTGTTTTAAATACTTGTTTTTTAAATGTTGTATTTCTGATGTGTATCTAATTAATCAGCCTGTGATTTTTCACTGGGGATTTCTAGTTTCTAAATAACTACTTGTACTACAAGACTGATATTTTTATCACATATTCTGCATGTGTTTTTTCATATTTAGTTAGATTTATGTTTTTTAGTATCCTAGAAGCAAAAAATTACAACAAAGCAAAATACTTTTTTTTTAATGTAAGTTGACTCATACAAAATCTACACATTGTTCCAACATAAATGTACCTACATTTCAAAAAGACATACTCTTCAAAATAACACAAAAATGAAAAATATAAGTACTTTTTAAGGAATATCAATTTAAAAATACCCCTTCTTATTTGCTGAACTTTTTCGTTTTATTTTGTTTACCTATGATACAATTTAAAAAAGTTAAGTTTTATTTATTTTTTACATTATTCCTTTCATAAACAAATTAGGACAATCCTATATAATACAAATTTAAAAAAAACTAACCTTTGCAGTGTAACTTTCCCTCTTTAAAAATAATATGATTTTATCAGGAAATATTTGTTTTCTGTACGAAACTCTGGGACTCAAAATGTTTGGTGAAATATATTTTGAAAAAATGTTCCTACAATATGAGGTACCTTAAAAATCAGCAGACAATGGCTGAACTAATTATATTTTAACACTTTAATGTAATCTCCAATCTACAAATAATTGCATTAAACTGAATCATCAGAAATCAAACTTGGATACTGGGATCTGTTGAATAAGATATGCCTGTCCGAATTGATCAAAACGGGAAACGGGATTTTTTAAATACAATTGTTTATGGAACTGTACATTAAGTTTGAATTTTATTCAGAAAACCATGATCACAGTTTTGGAAATAGTTGCTAATTTTGTATTCGGATAAATAAAAATACTGTTAAATTTATTACAATTTTCTTCTGGAGGTAATTTTGAGGTAGTTGTATACATTGACTAGGGTACTATAAAACTATGTACAGTATATGTGTATATTAATATAACATAACATATTAGGATATAACAGGCACTGTTTAACGTTGCCGAGTCCCTCTGCATGGCTTCTGTGTGTTCTCCTGGAACAATGAAAAGTAGCGTTAGAGATGCAATACAAACTACTTTACTATAAAACAATTGTTTATTGTAAGTACAGTCAAATTATAATTACAATGGGCACTGTAATATTTTTATTTATTGATTCATTGACAAAAAATAGTATTTGTATGAAATAGGCAATTTCGGAGCAATACACACAAAAACACAAAATACAATTAAACAATAAACAGCTTAAAAATAGAGAAAAATATACAATAAATAACATAAATATTCAAGATTTAAAAAAAGAAAACTTTTGTAAGAATAAACTTCAGTATAGTCAGGATAAAACATATTGAAAAAAAGAGACCACATCTATCATGAAATAGTACAATCGTTTTTTTTAATCCAGTGGTTTGGTGAATTTTGAATGTTTTTAGGAAGCTTATTCAAGAACTTTGAACCAGCTTCTGAGGGAAAAGCTGAACCCAATAACATATTGAATGATCAGCTGTCATTTAAGTCAAACCTGTTGTATGATACGCTAATCACAAGACAAGGAAGGGGGACACGGTCCAATAATCGTTGCATAACCTAACTTCAATCAGTACCATCTTAAACAACTGATGCGGTGTGCACACCAATGTTCGTATTAAAATGTGCGTGTTTTGACTTTAACGATCTCCACACGGAGTGAACTATATGTGTCTTTTTGTGTTCTTGTGTATGTGATATGTTTATAAAAACCTGATGATGAGTATTTCATGCCCGAAATTGCAATTGTTTTATTTAGAGAGAAAACAAAAAGGATCAACAGACGTGAGTACTCACATGCAATTTAATATAATTATATAATTGATCCGTGGCTAATATGATTGATTCAAAGATTATCTATGCTTATTACTATTTTATTTATTAAATTACAGTTGGTTACCTTCCAGAACCAGTAGTGTAACCACGGCCGGGGAAGTGCCAATAGGTTTACAAGCGTATCTGCCCTCGTCACTCAGAGTTATATCTGTGAGCGTGAGACGACTCCATGTCTGTGAGTCTATCCGTTCTGTGTCCAGGTTGATGCCGCCTCTAGATGCCTGAACACACATCACATATTGTAATAATTACCAAAAACTGTATAAAATATGATATTTTTGTGGGGAATTGAAGTTAGAATCCAAGGGTGTTTAAAGTAAGCGAGTAGGTACGATTTCAAATTGGGCGAGTAGATGTGGATTTAAAGTGGGTAAGTAATTATGGATTTCAAGTGGGTGAGTAAGCCTACACAAGTGGATTTTAAGTGGGTGAATAGATTTACATTTAAAGTCGAGTAGTAGGTTTGTATTTAAAGTTGGCAAGAAGATGTACATTTAAATTGGACGAAAAAATGTAAATTTAAAATAGGTGGATAAGTCAATGGGGGGGGGGGGAGGGGTATATTTAAAGCAGACGAACTAAAATGACAATAATATGTCTATACATTATATTACGCGTTTGGAAGTTCGATAATTTGTTTTTTCTGTCTCTGTAGCAGATCCTTAAGATGTTTTACAAACATAATGGTTACCTGATAGGTTAATAGATGACCTTCAAAAATCCAATCCACTAGCCTGTTTGGCCTAGCGTGATGGTGAACAGGGTCCGGTAAATCTATGTTGGGAAGACCACGTATAATGCACGTAAGCGTTATGGTACTGCCCTTTTTTACGTATTGTTCCCTTGGCCCTAGAATATGTGCTACTGGGCCACCTGAAAACAAAAACATAAAAGCAAGTGTGAATAAGAGATTTGAAAATAATTTAATGTAAATAATGTTGTAGACAGTATTTTTACTGAAAAATTGAAACAATCCGCAGGCAATACATTAAAACAATTCGAGCATAGGCTTATAGGGTGTTCCATAAGTAAGGCGCCAAACTTCAAGAACTACAAGAAAATCTTAAGAATACGGTACATACGCTTAGTGGCGGGCATTATGGTTTCGGAAACCGGACGGAGATTCTATCGGTCAGGGTTCAGAAGGGCTCGACAATATGAGTACTCAGTAGAAATAACGTGGTTGGAGTTAAGAAGGAATAAGTCCGTCCTGGAAGGATCAGCCTTCAGACAAAGATCGAGGTAGCCCCACGGAGTATATAAATAAGATGGAGAGAGTACTACTAGTAATACTATTGCCTACAGTCGGTGAGGCAATATTCCGCCATCTTTGTACGCCAAAATCCACCAAACCCGGTCGTCCGTGGCACAAATTTTAGTTTGTCGCCTTTCGCCTTTCATTTGTATCATCTTTTAATTGACTTTAAATGTAGGGAAAACGTAAAATTTGGCAGAAATTTTAATAATTGTAAATTTTCCAAGCCAGCAGTATGCATCAAATTAGTTATATTTCATTCATATTTTTTTTACTAAACGTTAAAGTTTTATCAATTATTAATGTAAGAAAAAATACATGAAAAAGATACTAAGCGAGGAAAATTTTAATGTTTTGGTCAGAGACATTATGTCAGCGGCAAAATTGTAGATAGATAGTAGAACCTCAAGCATGTATTTTTACCTTTTCTGTCTAACACGAGTAGATTTGTCACAGTGACAGGTAGTTTTAAAATGTATATTTGATTAAATAATAGTAACACTTAAATATGAAAGGCAAATTTCAACTTCATTAATATGTTTTTCCTGAAATAATTAATTGTTTAGAGTATTATGCAAAATTCTTTTTTTTTTTGAAGAATATTAGTCATTATTTTACCTTTCCACGTTTAACATAATATATTAAGTATTTTAAAATAATTTATGTTTCAATTAATATTTTGTTTTTTAATTTATTTGTGAAATTATATTTCGCAAATAATGTTATAAGGACGATAAAGAAAACCAATCAATGGACAACATTTTATTACACAAACTGTTCCTTATTTTTGTTTTATGAAGTCTTGGTAGAACACTTTTGATTAGTGATGTATAATATTAAAATATTTGCTACATATAGCCTTAATTAATAATACCTGGTAGTTGTCTTCTACGTCAAGAAAATGTCCGTTTTGAATTTTTTTTTTTAAATTTGTCATTATCAAACTTGACTGTTTTTATTATAACATCTTCACTTATTTTACAAACTTTTACATCAAAAGCACGTGGCACTGCAGGGCGATCTTATTTATATACTTTGTGGGTAGCCCATGCTGTCGGGATCAACCGGAAGATCACGGAAGTAAGTAGTTAAAAGAGCAATAAGAAAACGTGGTTTATAAGAGACAGGCGGCGAGAGAGAGAGAGCGCGCGAGAAAGAGAAAAAGAGAGGAGCGTTGTTGGTGAATTTGTAGAACATAATGTATTCCGACAAAATAATTACTTAAGGGGGAAAACATTAAATAATTAGTAAATAATAAATCATTACCCGTAGTTAGTTTAAGAATGAGTTGTTCCAGAAGAAAGTAACAGTTATCTAGTGATATTAACAATACTAATAAATCCCTTACACACACAAAATATTACCTTATATTGATTGTTTTTATGGAATTAAAACAGTTAATGCACTGTTAATTTGCAATAATGCGTTCAGTACTTCATCATTTTAGCAGTACGGATCTATTGGAGCTGCCGAGTCCTATTAAGCAGCCTGTAAATATCTCGCCGGTAAATCTTTCGCTGACGGTATTATCGTACACAATTATTTACCATGGGCAAATTGTCAAATTATCGTACTAACACGATAATTGAAGTTAATCTGGCAACACTGGGCCGTAATGGATGCCGGAAGCTGGCGCGCATTTCAACAGGTGAAACAAATTGTCTGAGCAAATCGAACCTTATTTCAAAATAATCTGTTATTTTGACCCTACACCTTACACAAAATTTTTACAATTTGAATTTTCTACCCAGTTTTAGAGAAAATTTGAAAGACTTATAACTTTACAAGTATCTCTCACCAACACTAGAGTCTGCCATTGACACTTCGTAGGGGTCTTCTACGATTCTATCTGAAATAAAAAATATGACATTATAAAACATGTGTATATAATCCTTCCAATAAGAAATATTGACAAAATTAAAAAAATAAAATATAAAATCAAACGCGGTATGCCTGCGGGGTGATTAAAATATCACTCTCCGCAGAGTGAAGTAATTGTTAGTAATTTGAAGGATATTCAATTATTCATAGACCTACACTTTTTGTTTGTATTGTGTACAAAAAGGTCGCAACTAGAGGTCTCAGGTCGCTTCACTCACCATCCTCGGTGGTGACTCGGGTGAAGCAAATGCAAACAGATTATTGCACTCTGATATTTTTACGGATATTACGATTGATTACGTTACAAAAATTTGGATCGGGGTAGTGTGGTGTGGGTAATGGCTACCTAAATCCTGAAGCATGCGCAGTATGGACAGAGTGTTTCCGTGAATGATTAGAGAGATGCCTTCTTCTTCTGTGGGCGGTCCAGAACCTTATGCACGTCAGCCTCTAGTGTTTGTTGCGCTCCCACGTAAGGATGTTGATCCCTCAGTTGCCCTTGTCAAGATCCATAAGCCCATTGAACTTAAGAATCCTTTTAACAAGGTTATGAGGTATGGTTTGGCCTTTGTTCAATTTACCAAAGGTTTCATAACTGATCTGTTCCAGTTTCTCACACTCATAGATTAGATGTTCTGCGGTTTCCTCTTGCAGGCCACATTTCCTGCATTTAGGATTTCTAGTGAACATTCCCATGTTCTTCATGTGTTTCCTAAGTTGGCCATGTCCTGTGATTAGAGCAACCGCCTCCTTTAACTTGCACCTACTTAATGACAGAATGTCGGATGCAATTTGTCTTGATGGACGAAGAAGTAAAAGTTTGCTCATCCTCAATCCAGGGATGCTCCTTCACCTCTTTCCATGTGCCAGTCTAGCCCAGTCAGCAACTACCTGCATAGCTGTCGCCTTGGATATGCCACAGAAAGGTTGAGGTCCTTTGAATTCAGAAGCTGACGCCTTGTTTGCCAGCTTATCTGGACATTCATTTCCATCTATTCCAACATGTCCTGGTACCCAACAGATTGTAACCTCTTTGAGACCCGCAAGCTGATTCATGAACTCATTTGAGCTCAGGACTTTCAAAGCTGCCTGGCTATCTGTATAAATGCATATTTCTCTGTTCATATGACCGAGTCTAAGATTCTCTCTGGTACATTCCAGTAGAGCTGTAATTTCTGTTTGGAATACTGTTGGGTTTTTCCCCATCGGCAGCACACATTCCGGCCTTGGGTTTCCCCCACATATTCCTGCACCTGAACTCCCCTTTGTTTTTGAGCCGTCCGTGTACCACTCTAGCTCACACTCAGGGAGGGGTCTCCTTCCTTCAGACTATTTTGAAGAGATGAAGAGAGATGTGCAATAGTATTTCAAATTGAGCTCATTGGTGGGTTAACGACTTTGCAGTAATTGCGAATAGAAGTAATCTAATTTTGCATGTAATGCTGCAGTATTATTTATTTTGACGCTCCGCTAATTACAGAAGTTGTTATTTATTTGAACACGAAGATGAATTCGTATTTAATTTTTTTCTGTTGATTCTTTTAATTTACTTCTTCATGTTATTGTTTACATAAACAATCTAGCAGCTGTTGTGTTTCACTTCATTATTTAACATCTAACAGCTGTTATTGAAGAACTTATTTGCGTATGTTTCTCACTTCCAACTATTAAACTATATGGATAAATAAATAAAAGGGAATATTTTTTTAAACCAAAAATGGTTCGAAGGTCGTGAGTGTATTTAAAATCCGTTGAGTTTTATATGACGACCCCTTCTAAAAATTTTGCACGGTGGACATGAGATCTTACTTTCGCTCAACTCAAAAAATGTTATAAATAAATACGAGAAAATAGAAATAAAACACAGGTTTTTATTTTAAGAATAAATCTATGTACAGTATATATGAGGCTTTGTCCTGAGAACTGACTGACATAGAATCAATGTGGAAACTACTCAAGATACAAATAAGAAAATTTAAACGTATATTCTTATGGGGGTCATAGACGCACACTAAGAAAGGATTTTGCAACATTTTTATTTTAAAGCTTAAAAATAGTGGAAGTTCGATGGTTCACTCCCACCCCTATATCTGATAAAACTGCTGTTCTTATCAAATGCTTAGCAACACATGTTTGTTTACATTCATTACCATAGCAACCAACTTGGCAAATTTAGAATCGTTTTATTATTATTCACAACCAACATACTTTTTATTATAGATTAACAAACTATAAAAGTAGATACAAACAAAAAACCACGAACAATGCTTACTGTATTATAATTCTATCCAAACATCTGTTGTTACATATATTATAAATAAAACAGCTGATTTTTATCAAAAACTTAAAATAGTATATTTCGCACCTAGGGCCGAAAATGAGGTTTGCTTGAGATCGTGTTTCAAGTTCGAGACGGAGTGGTGCGAACGCTATTTTTCACCACACTACACAATAAAATAAACACTATATAAAATTAAAAAAGAATATTTATTTAGCACACATGAAAATGAAACTTTGAGGTTATAAACTAGCTAGCTATGGAAAGTACAGTTTTACCTCAGTTGCTAGGCAACGGTGAAAATAACAATTATGTGTGTGCCATTAATCTGTCGGCAATACCTATTGAATCATTTGCCATATATGGGCCTATTTCATAACGAAATTGTGTTGAGATATACGTTCATATTTTAATTGAATAAACGAACAGCTGACTTTACGGCCCTAGGGCAGAAAAGAGCTACTTTCGGCCTCCAAATGACGTTCCGAAAATAGGTAGCTGAAAACATCGTAGTGTGGTGAAAACATAATTTTAGGTTACGCCAGCAATGAAACAAAACACATTTATTTGCAACTAATTTGGCAAATTTATCATCAGGTAATTATTCTTCACAACTACTCGTATTAGTTTTTTTAGATTAGGTAAAAGCAAATAAAAACTGTATTACAAGTAAAACATCTGGTGTTACATATTGTATTGTTTTCTTTACTTGGTAATATCAAGATTTGTTTGGAAAGTTGATTATTGATTATTTAAATATTATTAGTGAGACAACAAATAGTAACGTAACAAATTGTTGGGGTTTGTCGTGTCTATTTCCATCTCTGTCTTACATTAGCTATGTATAGGTAAGAAATTTCATTAGCTATGTATAGGCTCAATAGTAATTTCTGTGAAAATATCAGTAACCTGGATTTTTCTTCGCCATGGATCGCCGCCGGGGTGGTGATGAAATACATACAAAAAACCAGAGTCCTCGTATTTTGGTTATTTATTTATGTAACAAATATTCTATTGTTGATCTAGAAAAAGAAGACAAAACTTTTTTTACTCGTTGGCAGAGGGATATACAAATGTAATACACATGGAGCCAAAGTAAAGAAAACTATTAAATTATTATTTATATTGGCGTTTAAAGAGGAATCCTTTTAAAATCGACGCAGTAGTTATGTGGTTGATATAATAATAAATTGCCGTCACTGCGAATTTCGCCAGTCACCATTCAACATACCTGATACGGTAAGCATGATGGCCAGTTTCATTTTAGGCTCAGTATTGACCTGACATTCATAAAGGCCTTGGTCTGTCTCCTTAGCGCCTACTAGCTGAAGTGTCCATGCCGAGGTATCGCCCTCTGGATGAAGGATGTGGAACCTCGAGTCCGCAGTGAATGTAAACTCTCCCGAAGAAAGGATATGCAGATCTTTCATTCGGATCCAGGATACCTGTAACAAAAATAAAACAAAAATTTAGCAAAACATGTTAGTGTAGTTTAAATTCCTCAGGTGGATTTGATATAAGTCGATACCAACACACACTGTATTCAAGTCTATCTTAAAGCTTTTAAAGAGTGAACAGAATATTTCTGAGTTGATCGAAGTTCTCCAAGTGGCAGAGCTGTATACTACTAGCGTTGAGTTTGTGCGCGTTTCATTCGTCAGCTAGCAAATATAAGGTAGCTTCATAAAGGCGGAAAATAGAGGTTACTGACGTAACCCTGACTGTAAACGTTAATACGCTTGCGTTACAATGTATGCAAGTATGTGCTATTAACACAGCTTTCACTCATACATTCAAAATTAACGGATATATTATTACTCTAGCATTCCTCCGCGAGCAACAAGTTGACGTGATAACCATCAGAGTGCAGGCTAAACGCTCGAGTAATAACACAAATTCGCCCAAAACAAAGCAGATTTTTCTTCATAAATTATTATTTAAGTTTATTTAAATTATTTTTATTTGAAAGATAATTAAACTTCGAACGTGGTGAGCTTGCATTATTGTATAAGAAAACCAAAATCGCTAATTTTGATTTTGAGTTAAGTCAAAGAACAAATTTAGTTAAACACAAATTTAAAAAAAAAAAACTAAGTGATATTTACATTTAGACTTACATTTACATATACACATTTTGGACTCTCCTAACCTTTAAAATGACACATTCAGAATAATTTTCTGATCATTATTACTCCAGTAATTTTGTTACGCGTTTAACATTGCTCTTGAAATTCAAGTTGGTGGCTGGGTTTGTCGAGCCTTATCAGACAACCATGTACTCGTACAGAACAGAGTAAATAATTTTCAAAGTTTTACCTGCAGCGTTGACGGAAATACAAGAGTGGGGTGTAGCCCAGTCAATAAAGGGTTTGAGTCGGAACTAATTAGTGAAAAGCTGACTTTTTTCATGGATTTTAGTTGATTATATAAGGAATATTTTCTGAAAAGTCCCCGCCCCCCCCCCTCTTGCTTCCCCCTACCCCTCCTTAAAGTTCACTTTTGAAAGACTTTTTTATTTTGTCAATATCTAAGAGATAAAAAGCGATAGAGTAATTTTTATTTCGTTATTGTAATCTTTATAATATTCTCTATCAAAAATGTTCTTTGCGTTTAAGCTATAAAACAATTATTTACCGTGTATTTTTAAATTTAATGTTAAAATTTTAACTTTTCTATTACAATAATTACACGTTTAGCTATTTTTTATTAATATGAGACAAGTTATGAAAAAATGGCACAAATAAAACTTTTAGGGTATTTTACAATCTTTATAATAATATAAGTTTCATAAATGTTAAGTGCAGACAGTTGACTTAATCGGCCTGACAAAGGGAGATGGCGCGGCGCGGGGCGTACGAGTCCACGCGGGCCGGATCAGCCCCTTGGCATATCAGCGGTAAATCTGCAGTAGAGGCCTATTGTTTGGACTTTTATTTGTATAGCTGGTCTAATTATAAGTATTACAATGGTTAAATAGACGTAAACATTTATTTTATTTTTTCATTATTTATTTATTTTCTGGTATTTATTATTGCAGTGATAACACACAATATGATTTCTTTTAGCCAAGCCAATAAAGGGAAAAAATAGGCCTTATTGGATATAATTAGTGAAAAGCTGAAATTTTGTTTATAAAATTGTTAATGTTCTTTTTATTAGGAGAGCTAGTTTTAGTTTGGGGGATTATTTATAACCCTAAGTTATTAAGGCCGTGCCATTATTCACCACCTATGGACCCACCGCGCCGTGTCCCGTACTGGCTAAAACCGGCAACGACAGGTGTCAAGCAGCAGATCATGTTTTGTTTACTGTCAAAACACCATTATGGACCATCCATTCATCACTCAAATTGCTATTTACAATATCTTAAAATCGTCTGGGATATATACAATACTGGCACATAAAAGTAGAGCGTTTCAGTTTTATATAAGGCAGGCCACACACAGAATCAGACACGGTCAGTCACGTTTAGTCAGTTTGACTAATAGCAACTAAAACGGGGGGGTTTAGTATGGGTGGTTATAGGGTCGCCACACACTGCATCGAACGAGACGAACAGACACAAACAGACGTCTAAATACGTGTTTTCCTTGACTGATGCAGCTCCCTCAAAAGACACCTTTAGTCAAAAGCTAACAGACACTGTCCGTCAGAGCCACCTGCACACAACCCCTCCTTGTCACTTGATTTTCTCCAATTCGTGTTTTGTTTTTTAATCTTATCCTGGTTTTTTTCCAAGATGTATTCGAACGTTTCGACTTTCATTCGACAGTAGTTTT
>JAGFPH010003783.1:67204-88736 GCA_018207615.1 Philaenus spumarius
TTCCAAGATGTATTCGAACGTTTCGACTTTCATTCGACAGTAGTTTTCGATTTTTTGGGATGGTCCTCAATTCCTTAATAAAGTCTACGAGGTTCCTCTTCTCGTTTATAGGGTGTACCCAAAGTTCTCTGTTATTAGTTCCTTTTCAAACAAATTAATCAAGTTCCACATCATAATTATAGCTTCCTCTTCCTTCTCTTCAAAGTTCGTTTCAAAGTTAGGTTAACAACTTTCAATAAGCACTAAATGCACACAGTACAATCTGTTGGACAGAAAAACTGAAAATGGAGGGAGGCAATGACGCCCAGTGATTAAAACCCCCCCCACACACAGGATCAGTCAATAACAGTCAAACAGACAGAAAAGACTAAAGGCGTCTTTGACTGCGACTGACCGTGTCTGATTCTGTGTGTGGCCGGCCTAAGACAGTGGAAACATTCTTGCTACTGTTTTATTCCAATCCAGTTTCGTCTTGATCATCAATTATTTCATCTACATTATTAGGACTGTTATCACATTAAAACAATTAAGTTATACTTTCCGACACCTACAATATTTAATACAAGATGTCTTACAGCTGCAAGATACGAGGTGCAGAAGGTCATCAGTCACAAAAGACTTAGTACTTAGTGTTAGTGATAAAGCTTTCCTGTAACCTCCATTTTCTTTCATCTTTTCCATCTTCCAACTCCAAACTGTAGCATCCAATCTGTTACCAAGCCATGTCTGCATTTGCAAATAAACCCTGAACAAATGCTTTGCAAGGTCGAAGTTTGACCTTAGATTCGATTTTTGGCAATTTTTGTAATTCACGAGCTTCATTGAAGTTCATGTGCTTTTTTGTTAAGATAAAATTTTCCCCGTTTGTTTTTAGTTCTTTGGAATCATCTTGACGTAGAAACACCGACGCTTGTGTTTGTGCTTCTTCTGACTTTTGTAAAATGTCCAAAGATTTTATTTTTCCCAGATCAAAGAAAGAAGATGTTTTGTCACAACCTGTTATGGTATAAGCAAGCAGATTAAGGTTCCTTTTGTCGTTCAACTTATGGATGATTTTGGAAATCCTGTAATACACTTTTCCATGTAATCGTCCAGTTACTGGTTTTCAAAAGTAGATTGTTTGGTTCTGAGGCCCAAGCGCTACCAACAGTATTAATAAATTGGTGTATTAATAAATTGACAGTAAACAAAACATGTTCTGCTGCTTGACACTTGCCGGTTTTAGCCAGTCCAATAATGGTGGGTCCATATTTGATGGAGAATGGAACGGTCCTAATAACTTAGGAGTAGGAATAATCCCCCGAATCAAAACTGGCTCTCCTAATATAAAGAACATTAACAATTTTATAAACAAAATTTCAGCTTTTCACTAATTATATCCAACTAAGGCCTATGTTTTCCCTTTATTGGCTTGGCTAAAAGAAATCATATTGTGTGTTTATCACTGCAATAATAAATACCAGAAAATAAATAAATAGTGAACAAATAAAATAAATGTTTACGTCTATTTAACCATTGTAATACTTATAATTAGACCAGCTATACAAATAAAAGTCCAAACAATAGGCCTCTACTGCAGATTGACCGCTGATATGCCATCGGGCTGATCCGGCCCGCGAGGACTCGTACGCTCCGCGCCGCACCATCTCCCTTTGCCAGGCCGATTAAGTCAACTGTTTGCACTTAAAATTTATAAAACTTATATCAATATAAAGATTGCAAAATACCCTAAAAGTTTTATTTGAGCCATTTTTTCATAACTTGTCTCATATTAATAAAAAATAGCTAAACATGTAATTATTGTAATAGAAAAGTTAAAATTTTAACATTAAATTTAAAAATACACGGTAAATAATTGTTTTATAGCTTAATTTAAACGCAAAGAACACTTTTGATAGAGAATATTATAAGGATTACAATAACGAAATAAAAATGACTCTATCGCTTTTTATCTCTTAGATATTGACAAAATAAAAAAGTCTTTCAAAAGTGAACTTTAAGGAGAGGTAGGGGGGAAGCAAGAGGGGGAGGGGTGGGGACGTTTGTGTAAATACTCCTCTTTATACTATTGTAACATCTGACAAAATTTCAGCTTTTCACTAATTACTTCCAGCTAAGGCCTATTTTTTCCCTTCATTGACTGGGCTAGTGGGAGGATCTTTGGTGAATTGATTTTGAATATCAAACAACATATTACAAAATTATTTGATTTATATTTCGATCAAATTTACAACACGCCTCCTACGATTGTGGCAGAGGTGCCAAGCTATGCACAAGAAAATGCTATAGAATATAACCATTATGTTTTTTTTTAAATAGTAATAAAAATACAATATTTCTCACACAAATACGTTTAATGATGAAACGCGTTTCAACGACGACAAAGTCGTCATCTTCAGTGATACATGAGCTACAACTAAAAACTTATAACTAGTTTTAATTTTAGAACTATAATTAGATTCACTATTGCTGTTTTATTATTGTTTTACACATGCAGTTGTCCTTATTTAATGCATTTAATCAGTGTATACTAATTATGTGACATTGCTAGTGTTCTCTTATTTTGTAATTGTATTATTAAATTTAAAATTATTAATATATACATTATACATGTTATTTAGTTATATAACTTAATTTCACATGACCGTTACTTTTAACTTAGAAAGTTATTTTACTTTAATGTTATTTAATATGTTATTATATATTATTATTACTATAATGTTCTTTTTTGCTAGTGTACTAAGTTAAAACTATTTGCTAAATTACTTTTATCATTATTAATATTTTTTTATAATATAGTTTGCTTGGATTTATTATTTTATAATAGCCTATAACTGTTACATATTACCAACACTATTCTGTAATATTACCCTCCCTCTCTCTCCTATTCACTTTCTGTTGTTATATGTTGTTACTATAACCCTATTGGTAGTTTATATGCTAAAACCATGACCACTCTTGTAGAGGGGTATAAATACGTAGCTTAGTCCTAGGCTAAACTAGTTATAAGTTTTTAGTTGTAGCTCATGTATCACTGAGGATGACGACTTTGTCGTTGAAACGCGTTTGATCATTAAACGTATTTGTGTGAGAATTAGTGTATTGTTATTATTATTTTAAAATAATTCTTCTCACGCGTCAAGCTCAAAGTTTATTAAAAGTATTAATCAATGTAAACAATATGCTTAGGTTGGTAGCGCTAATTTATTTCCTACAAAGATATAGGCCACAAAGTCAAGGGTAAACTAGCAAAACGAGTGTTTCCACTGCGAGCGGAACGAATCAGCTCGTGAGCCGGGGCTGGTGGCTGAGGTGCATACGAATTCTACTAATATAATTCGTACAGCGCCTTCGTGAGTAGACCAATTTCCCAAATAGTTGGCTGTAACCATAAAAATTAAAATAATTAAAAATTTCGCAAACAAATAATTACGTAATTTGTTATTTTTGTAAATTCGTTCAACTCACGTCAGCGGTTAGGCTGCGTGATCAAATTATTGTTCAGTTTAATTTAAGTGAGTATCATGCTAGTATAACCAGTTTAGAATAGCTCCCTACTTGTACGAAATAAGCCGAATTTACTTTCACTTCAGCCTGCAGAACAGGCTCAAGCAGGGCCGGATTTTGGTCATAAGGGCCCCTAGGCTCAGCGTGTGGTGCGGGCCCTACCGGGGGTCGGGGGGGGGGGGGGGGGGGGGGTATTCCATACCCCAGCAAAACGGGGGGTCCGGGGAAATAAAAAAAATATAACCTCTGAAAACATGTTTTTTTGCAATTTGGAAGTAAATTTTACTACTAATAAAAGCACTTTTGAGACTGGAATTTATAATACGGTAAATATTTGACCCTAGATTACATTTATATTCTAACAGTTTAAAAAAAAAGAATCGTAAAAGTTTTTGATAAAATGACCTTGAAAATCTCATTTTAAGGCTTATTTCTAGTTAAAAATGTAGGTATAAGATTTAAGAGTACTAAATTTATAAAGACGGGAAATTTTAATTTTAACTTTAATTTTGCATGGTGATCAATATGTTAAATAATGAAAAATTCAGCAAAACACTTAACAATATTTATTAACACAACTGCTAAAATTATTATTTAGAAATGCACCCATAATTAGGTAGTATAAGTTACCGTAAATTGTACATTATTTACAATACAACATTTCCATTCATTGAGTCAAACACTACTTCTAAAAATTCACTAATTAAAAAAAAAAATAAAAAATAAAATAAAATAAGACATTGGTACTACACATGTACTTGACAAACTACTGTATTTTGAAAATTAAAACATTGGAAAAGTTATTTTTGATACAGTACATTATATTTAAGACCAGAAGAAGGATTGCTTTTATTTCAAGAAATGGATTTTAGTACTGCTTTTAATAAAATAACATACATATTTAATTACTGCTTACTGCTAATAGGTTACCTCCTGAGCTTCAAATTTAAAAAGGTGTTGATTATTTCTTCTTGATTTAGCTGTCTTAGTATGTAATTTTCGATGCTGAGCAACGCCAACCAGTTCAGACGGGGTTCAACCATTGAGGTCCTCAACCTATTTTTTATGAGTTTTAGTTTAGAAAATGATCTTTCTGCCGAACAGTTTGTAACCATTAGCGACAGCTACATCATCAACGTAACTTCTACGTTTGGCAGACAGTCTTTTAGATTGTTTTCTAGCAGCAGTTTGTAGAGCCATCTCTCTTTACTCATAATAACTTCACTTTTTTCAAGGTCTGATTGGTATTGAATAGAAAACTCTTGAAACTGAATGAATTCATTTCCTATGTTGTCATCCAAGTCATTGCAATATAATATGTTAGCAAGTTTTTCACTTGCAGCTAGGACTTCTTTAGCAGACAGTGTCATTAACTTGTTAAGAAACCCAAAACGAGTGTGGTCAAGTTTGTAAGCTTCAAAAGTCTCTTGTGCAATGCTCTTTCAAGTCCATCTACAACTGGAATGAAACTCTGGGTTCGAAATTTATCAGAAGATTCAGAAGGTGTCGAAACTGCTTCAGGAGCCTGCACACTGTCTAGAGGGGCTAAACGGATATTTGTTCTGCGTTTTCGCTTTTTTTCATCCTCATATTCCGCCCCATCACCTCCAGCTAATTTGGTAGCTTTTTCTTCATACTCTTTAAAACTGTCCCGCTTACTTTCTATCAAACTTTTCAACGATGAAAGTAATGAGGAAGCTGTGTTATCGTCCAACCTTGGGTTTTGCAGAGATTCGCTTGTTTTATTTACTTGTCCCAAGATATCGTCCCAAAATACAGCGAACAGTCTAGTTTCCACTTTTTGCATCTTCTTTAATAACCCCTTGAGCAGATACCCGATCTTTACCAGGCTCTTCTTCATCCTCTGATATTTCAGTTAATGCACTTTGTATCTCTGTATATCCTCGCAAGAGAGCCTTGGTGGCATCCGCCTGGCATGACCACCTTGTTGTTGTAGTTCTTTTTGGTACTAAAATAGGTTTTTCTGTTTTCACTTTCTTCAAAGAATCGGTAAGAGTTTTGTACCTGTTAGTTGAGGCTGTAAAGTAAATGCTCTTCCAAAAAATCAAAAAAGCTGCAGCTTGCACAACTAGATTTAGCGAATGCCCAGCGCAAGGCCCAAACAGTCAAGCTACTCTTTTCCAATACAAGCGCTTGAAGGCCGTTGTACTTTCCACTCATTGACGAAGCGTTGTCATAAGACTGACCACGACAGTGTTTTATATCCAAGTCATTGGTTTCCAAAAAAGTGTTTAAATTTTTAAACATGTCTTTAGCCTTGTGGCCTTGGTTAGGCATGAATGACACAAATCTCTCCACAGGGGTGTGCTCTTCTACATAATTAAAAACTAAACTAAGTTGATCAATGTGACCTTCATCTGAAGTTGAATCAAGAGAAATAGAGTAGTATTTAGACTCCTTCAGACGGGAAATGATTTCATTAAGGACCTGTTTACCAATGATTTCTAAAACTTCCTCACAAATCGTGGATGAAAGATAGTTAACGTGGCCGCTTCCACGATTTCCGTGTGCTTTTATATGGTTTCTCAAAAAGTCATCATACTGCGCCACGAGCTCAAGTATTCCCAGATAATTACCATTGCTCGGTGATCCAAAGGTCTCGTTATCTCCGCGAAAAGCAAGTCCTCTTTCACTGATAAAAGTTATCACACTTATTACTCTTTTCAGGACTTCTCGCCAGTACTTTGCTACGTCTTCTGCTTGGCGAATAAGTTCTTGGTCAATACGCCCTATGTCTTTAGAGAGACTTGAAAAATCAATGGTGGCATTCAAGTTATTTTTTGAGGTTTCGTGCTCGATCAAACGCTAGTAGGCATTTTTCCAATCAGCAAAACCACCGTGAGTAAACTGTGAGCGAGCTGGTGAGAAGAGTTTGCAAACATAGCAGTAGACATGACCATTGCTGGGAGAAAAACATAGCCACGAGCGTTTTATAGTTTCGCCGTTTTTGGCCTTTCGTTCAAAAAAAACTTGTAAGGCATTTTCCCTTAAAACATTTCTCAGAGCCCTTACCTGTGTCATTTTGAACTACAGATTTACTATCAAGTAAATCACTATTACAGTGCTGGAGTGCAGCGACGTCGATTTTAATACAGTAATCTATATCACTAGATGACATAAGTTCCCGGCCACGTCCCAATGTCATTTTCCAAAGAAACTCCTGTTTTTTTTGCATCAAGTTCAGATTCAAGCTCGGCCAATTCCTTTTATGGTTCTGGTTCAAAATCTGGATCTGAAGATTTTGTAGAACTAAAAGGTGCTGACATCTCTGCTTGGTTTTCCGGAACCTGAAAAAGCACAAATAATTACTCCTAATTCACATAATTAGTAAAACAATATTAGTAGTAAAAGTAATTAGTAAAAAGTAAACATCGCTTCTCCTCCGACCCCACCCCCACGACAGCAGCAATGCGTATAAACGAAATTGGTGTTATTTTTTCTGCATTTTGTTCCCTTTCCTTTAAAAATGTCCTAGTTACAATAGAAAATTTTATAATTATTGAAAATAATTCGGTCTTGACGGGAAAATGGAGGTTGGACGCATTGCAGGCATCAGGTCTTTGGGTGATTTCTTAAAAAATATGATTGGTCCTCATAGGGTTAAACTTACCTCATCGTTATCACCATAATTTTTGGGCTGGCTATGAGTGGCGCTGGTTGTTGAATGTTCACACACAACTGCATCTAAGCTTATGTTGAGTTCTGGAACATCATCTGAAGTTGGCTTACTCTTCACTATAATGTCTGTCATACGACGTGATTTAGCTAGGTCTTCTTCATTATTTTTTCCTTTTCCTTTGAAATTTTTCGTTTAGCAATGCCGCTTTTAAACTCCTCTCTCTTTTTATGACGATTACTTTGTTTCTTATGGCGGTCCATAGTGTTGTGCTGGAATAAAAAAAAATATTTAAAAACTGACCGATTAGCATATGGTCATAAATATATATGAAATAAATTTTGTAATTTTACGTAGAGCCTATATTGCAATTCAGTAAAGTACAAAAACTTTGACCAATTACAAAAATGGACAATTAAGTTATTATTGTCTTTTAAATGTTTAACCAACTGTTAGCATATGCAATAATTATAAATTTATTACCGGCAATTTCAATTAAAATTTTATTTGTCTACAAACACGTATTTAAATTAGGCCACTATTACATCAAACATGGATTACGACAACCAAACATACAATGTTTTATATCTCTATGTGCAATGAAAATCATCAATAACACTTCTTTACAAAACAAAGAACATTAATAAACACCTCGTCTTACGAGGAATACCTCGTCTTATCAGTTGTCGCTCGACCGCCCGCCGTAGTAGACGTCTACCGGACAATAATTTATATGTGTTATGTGTCGTGAGTTGTATGTTGTTGTGTTTTTGTAATGTGAACTTTTAATTTATTTATTAAATAATCTGATGATGAAACATAGGTTTCGAAACGCGTCATTATAAAAAACGCAGACGAAGTCACAAGACGGAAACAATAAGGTAAAAATATTATTAATAAACAGTGTCTCACTTACCTCTTGTGTAAGGTCAAATCACTTGTAGGTAGGCAATGAATCTAGTAGACATTTTTTGTTTGTTTATAAATACAGTACACTCTTTGAGAAACAATTGAACTGCACTTAACTCAAATCATCGTAACAAAACAACAGCCCTTTCTTTCGGGTTAGATTTAACCAAGAACTAGCACGTCAAACATAAACAATAGTTGCTACTATAACAATTGAAATTGCAAAGCTAGACGCAACAGTCTTACGTCTTGTCCTTGGCTGCAAGGCAGGGTGGTGGAGGGGTGATAGTGCGTGCGCATCCTCCCCACACCACCGAGGCGAGGGCTGGCTAACCTTCACTCATAACCTCTCAGCCAAATCAATTTTTATGAGCACTGCACTATTAGCCGTGCGTGCGAATTTCAAACGACAATATTATTATCATATACTAGTGGCATTTCATCGACCTCGAAAATATTTTTATCTAGCCTACCGGTACTGCCTAAAAATTTTTAATTTTTTTTTTTGTGGTGCGGACCCTTATGTGGCGCGGGTCCCTAGGCGCGCGCCTACTTTACCTGTGCCTAAATCTGGCCCTGGGCGAATTGCGCTCGTAGCGGAAAATTCGCTTTGCGAGTTTGAACCTAGACCTTGCGACCTTGGTTTAGTAATGCTTTGCGAATTTGAATCCTGCCCGACAGCCTTGAATCAGAAGATGCCCCCACGTTAAAACCCCCCTCGTGAATTTGAACCAATATTTTACGTTTTGGTCGATTTTGGGGGAGCCAAACGGGCTACAAGGTCTTGTAAAAAAATGTGCAGAATCGCATATATTATTTCTCAAGACTATTTTTTTGTCGGTACGCCATAACTTCCTTAATACATCATCAAATTACATGAATGAGGCATCATTTTAAAGCTTTCCTTAACCACTACACGGGAAAAATAGACAAACAGCTTAAAATTCATGTTTTAATAACAAAAATTGATTTAAAAAACTTTTATATTATACTCTGTATGTTCCTAATGAAAGGCGCCATCTACTAACCATCTGTTTGACTAGCATGACAGCTGTTAATTAGATTGTTTACACTGTAAGATTGTATAGGGAAACTGTTATTTATAAACCAATGTAAATAAATAAACTTAATTAACTGAATTAAATCAACGTGTTAAATCAGGTAAATGTAGGCCTACTCCGAACTTGCGAAATATTCGAACGGGTCAGCTAGTATTATTTTATATTTAAATATATAAAAAAAAATAAAATTCCAGTCAAAAAACATGCTTCCGTTTGGTTCAATTTTTGGTTAACGAACTTATCTGAGAGACTTGGAAATCCAACATGTGTATCAATATGGACCAAATCGGACGTAAAATGCTGCCGTTAGAGCGCAAACACATATAGGCCAATGGAGGACTGTCTAAAAAGTTAAGTGAATGGTCTAATATATCGGTGTTCAAAGCTAGAAACAGCGCGCGTGCATGCGTACGAAGGCATGAACATGCCTGGACCTGCCATCTGTCGGGATTTGGGCGAGTCTTCTATTACAGTACTTTTACAGTCATTGCAACAGAATGTTCCAAGTAGTGTGCGTCGAAAAGCCATGGGAGGAACGATACATTAAGTTCTGTTTGAAATTGGGTAAAACAGCGACAGAAATCCATGAGATGTTGGTGCAAGTGTACGGGCAGGATCCTGTGAGTTGGAAATGATGTGCGACTGGTTTGCACGCTTTAGAACTGTCAAAGAATCGGTGGAGTACGAACCGCGTTCGGGATGACCATCCACATGCAGGAAGCCGGAAAACATTGAACGTATGCGATGATAACTAAAAATCGGCGATTTACTCTGCGATTAATATCAGAAGAAGTGGGTATTAGGAAAGACACAGTGGGGGGGGCCATCGTCCGTGAAGAATTGGGCCAACGCAAGATTTGTTCACGATTTGTGCCGCACATCCTAAAAGATGATAAAAAAGCAGAAGGCCAGTGGTGATTTCATCGATATGAGTGACCGAGATCCGACTTTTCTGGGTTCAATTGTCACAGGAGACGAGACTTTGTGTTACCAGTACGACCACGAAACGAAAAGACAATCAATGGAATGGTTCCATCTTCTTCCTCACGACAAAAAAATCCGCCCGGAAAAATTCAAAGTGATCTCATTTTTTGACAAAGAAGGAATCATCCATAAGGCATTCGTTCCTGCCAGCCAAACGGTGAATGCCGCATTCTACTTGGAGGTTCTCAAACGTTTGTTACAGCGCATCTGGCGTGTTAGGCCGCAAATGTTCCAGACCGGAAATTGGATGTTAATGCGCGAAAATGCACCACCAGCATCATTATACGCCCATTTTTGACCTAGCGTGGCGGTACAGTTTTGGAACACCCACCGTACTCTCCAGATCTGGCTGGCACCTGCTGATTTTTGTTCCCAATTCTTAAGAATGCCTTTAAGGGATCACGGTTTGTGGACGTCGAAGAGATTCTGAACCAAGTGGCGGCAATTATGAAAACGATTCTACGTGCAGACTTCTCCAACATTTTTGAGGTGCTATACGAACGTTGTCAGAAGTGCGTTGTGTTTGGTGGAGAGTATTTTGAAAGCCAATAAAGAATGTACATTCTGTTTTTATCGTACCATTCACCGAACTTTTAGACACACCCTGTATATAACATGTTAATTGACACTTCAAAACGTGTTCTGGGGACTAAGGCAGGCATTGGCCTCTTCCAACCTTAGGTCTCTCCACAAGAGTCCATGCAAAAGCTTATCTTTCCAATGGAAATTCGCTAATAAGATTTGATTTGATAATACAAGTTGTTGAATATTCTATAATATTACGCATGAGATAGACTTCGCGTAATACCACAACGGGTATAATTGCCGTTTGAGGTTAAAGTACAAAATATTAAAGCGAAGACTTAACTTGGTTGGAGGCAACGTAACCATGGTTACCAAGCCTTCATTAGTTCTGTATGAAGGTAGGAAACAAGTATGTTACATATTGCTCTTCAAACCTAAGTGATTATACTGCGGAGAAAGTTGTACGGGGTATGCATTCAATCCAACGGAAAGTTACAATTTGATTAATCGTTCGAAACAAAATTCCTTTATGATTAAATTTAGCATTTGAGGAATGTTTTGAATATGTTACCATAGCAACGGTCTCGCCACATTCATTAACCCATGTACATAGTGCATTCAGTGTAGACTACCCCAGCAAATCAAATTGCTTTCAATATCTCTCTGCCATTTCGCATATTCCTTCGTTTGTTGTTTTTTAAATATCAATCTAAAATATGAAGCATCAAGTATGTAAAATAATGAACATTTACGAATAATTCAATTTAGTTTACTTTTGTCCACCACGTGAACTCATTTTTTTCTTCTCAATGAAACGTTTCGGAAATGTACTCCATCTTCAGAAATGTTGTATATTTTCAGAAGAATATAATTACAGTACAAATAGAAATTAGGCTAATTTGAGTTTATTGGCGAATTTCCATAGAAAAGATGAGCTATTGCAGGGACCCTCATGATGAGACCTAAAGTCGGGAGTAGTAAATGAGCACCGATCATGGTCCCCAGAAGACGTTGTCATTTAAAACTGTATATGTGATTCTAAGGGCCGCATTTTTCGTCCGATTTGGTCCAAATTTGTTACACACGTTGGTTTTCTAAATCGTTCGGACGAGTTCGTTAGCCGAAAAAATCCAACAACTGGAAATAAGTTTTTTGACTGGAATAAATTTTGTTTTAGATTTTTCTTACTAAATTTAAACTTTTTGATGGTTTTATCGACACAACAAATACATTAGATTATTCTGCACATTTTGGTTTTTTACAGGACCTTAAAACTCTTCTGTTTACCCCAAAATCGATAAAAACGTAAACACATCTTGTTACCACACGCTGCGAGCATATGGGTGGGTTTAATATGTCGGTACTTTCTTCGGTTTAAGAAAATTCCAGACTCGATGCTGGAGATGGGAGAACCCACTGCTAAGCCTTGCGAACGCGTGTAATACATGTTATTCAATAATAATATTAGTGTTGGACAATTTATATAAAGCTCGACCGATAAACATATCAAGAAGGTAATGCAATCGTTAACGCTTTAAAGTAAATATTTAGAAGGCATGTCGCAGAAGGCGGACTGTAAAACACAGTGTGTCGGGTGTTTGTTATGGGTTATAAAAGTCATTCGGTTTTGTTTATTGGTTGGAATTGGCGTGAAAGTTGGTAAACCTTTAGAGTTTATAGATTCAAGTCGATTTGTAAATAACAGTAATGGTTTGTATTGATAATGTCTGGTTCTTATTTACGACAATCTGAACTGCAACGCCGGCGTACCAGCTGAGATCTTTCATAAGGGTGTGCAATACAAGGACTAAACAGTCCATACTCTTAAATATAACTTATCTTTCATCGAGTTTTGAAAATAATTTTCTGTAATTTGCAGGAAATCGTTCATGAACATCTAAATTATAGTTCGTAGGTGACACCAATTCATTAAAGATATTTGCCTATAAACAACACGAAAAACATTTTCAGTCGAGTCACTTGATAGCAGTTAAACATCTCGGAGAATTTTGTTACCTACTAACTGTATACTATAGCTTTCTGCAAATTTAAATGCCATACACACATGGCGGAAACTAAAAATAAGACCGGCATTAGTAAAAACGAAAGTGCATAAAAGCGGTCTTCTAGTTGCACACCCTGAAACGGTAGAAATATAGATAGCCTGTATTTGTGTCCTACTCGTTCCAACTTTAGTACAGAAATATTAATTAAACTTGTAAAATGCTAACTAACGATCTATTGGGAGTACAGATTCCATTGACGTTTGTAAATTTTACGCGGAAAAACGACTCATCAATAAATAAGACATTGTTTAAGTAGTCTGGGTTATCATCAATTCTGCTGAGATTGTCAACAGCAAATTCAAACCATATTTGGTTTTATTTCATGTACCAGTTGGATTTAATAAGCATATAATTTAAGCCTTTTACGGCATAAACAGCTGATCTTGGTAATCCCAATTGCAGATTACGTCACACTAGCTAGGAGATTATTCTGCACATTTTCTTTTTTTACACGACTTTATATAAAATTGATCGAAACCTAAAATTCCATAAAAGTACCCTTTTAAAATCCACGTGCAAGATTTGGCCGAAGCGAGTTTGTGAAGCGAGGGAATAAAGCAGTCCATAATATGTGGCCGGAAGGTCGAGGTGCAAACTCGTAAAGCGAGATTTTCGGCTGCGAGCGGAACGAAGCGACTCTAGAGCCGGGTATGGAGGCTGAGGTGCAAGCAATTTCTACTAATATATTTATTACACGTAATCAGCTATTCAGAATGAGTAGACCTATATCCCAAATAGTTAATTGAAACCATAAAACATATAAACTTAATTTTGGAAATTAGCTTAACTCACGTCAACGGTTCAGCTGCGTGATCGAGATATTTACATTTCTAACAAATGTGCTCACATTTTATATATTTTATTTAAATGTAAAATTTAAAGAAAGTTCGTGAGCTAGTGTTCGGGATGAGAGAAAACACTTCAGAATAAGACGCAGTTTCCCAAAACAAAACGAAATGTTTCAAATTGTTGGCAAAAGAACGGAGATATTTTCGTTGTAAATTCCTCCGCAGTCAGTCATTTGTCCTGTGAAATGTCTGAATAACAGTTAGGGAGATTCTGTCGAGTAGGACCCGAGATTTCTTCTTATTAATAGCTGTAGTACATGTGTTTTTAGACGAATTCAAAATCAATTTGAATCAAACACCTTTTGTACATCGAACAACATACATGAGGAGTGTCATAAGGTTACTTCAGGAATTATTATTGAGTGGTTTGTCCAAACACTGCACCATAAATGTGTTTAATAAATTAATTGTCCCAGTATCCATGTCTCTAATTAATTGTGATATAAAAAGTAAATGTGGAACCCCCGTCAGGAACGAAGTTCATCACGTCTTTTCTTCATATCTTTTACCAGCCTTAACGGCAATATACACACATAATTTTCATCTTTCAATTGCCGTTTATTGTTAGTTTGTTTTCTATACATATTTACTGTTTCCATACGTTTAATGTTATTATAATAAAGGTGTAGAATTAATTATAACATCAAAGATAAGATGGTAAATACAGTTAAATGTCCATTCATTGTAAATACATTCAATAAACATAAAATGTTGGTTCATCCAACTTGGCATAAACTAAAATTATTGTGTGTATGTTTAATTTATTTTACCTGTCTTAACGGCAAAATACATAAAATAATTTTAGGTTAGGCCTAGACTTATGAAGCAACATTTTATGTTTATTTATGTATTTCAGCGCTTGACGATAATATCTGAACTACGCCGGACAGAAACGATCGTCTCTTAATTTAAATTGAAGAACCGAAACACATGTTTCTTGAATGTATTTACATTCATTGCAATAGCAACCAATTTGATAACGCTTTTTCGTTACTCGTATTTTATATTTGTCACTGCCATAGCAACCAATTAACCCTTTTTTTCGTTACACAATACATTTTTTATTTGTTAACTCCTACCTCAACCCGCGTTATGGAACTTAGTTCCAATAAAGTACATTACCTTATATTTTACCGTCAGTGACCTCTTTTTGCAACTTTTATGGCCCTTTTCGGCATTTCCACCGCATCATCGAAAATCCCTCGTTGATTTGAGGTACATGGGTAAAAGATCCCACACCAAATACGTATCCAAAATTGGCGTACAATGTATTTCCTACATCCAAAGGTATTAAGTATTTTGTACAAAATTCAAAATAGTGGATAGCTGGAAAACGAAACATTTCAGAACCTACGTATAGTATATGAACTTTTTTCTTTATTTTCACTAGTAGAACACGTGAAATTCTGAATCTCCCTTTATAACAAAAAATTCAACAAGATATATTATTTCCCACGTGCATCAAAATAACCTGCACGTAATTTTTCACGGGATCTTACTAGTATGTATAGTAAATGTAATGTAATGAAATAACAGATGGTAATTAATTTACATCGGCGGAATATTTTGCCAAATTACTTTCTATAGCGCATGCGCATTGGGTTATTACAACAGACGCTTGCACTACAAAACTTTACAGTTATTGCTGTTCCCGAAGAGTATGACAGGAACACGGGACGTCGGTCATTATGTACTCGATATTCCAGGATCATGTTCTACAAGGGAGTACTGCAAAGGATATTAAATAAAGGGAATGTTACTTTAACTGTGTGAATATACAGCTCGACTATGGTATGTTGGTATGTTTGGTATGTTAGTGTATAATTATTGTTGTTATCGTTGTTATTTTATCGTGTATCGTCTGTAGTGTGTGTAAATTAAAAGTTTAATTTTATACCTGTGTGTGATTGTATGAGCATTATATGAATGCTCTTCGTTATCCAGGCGATGATAACCACCCAGGTTTTTCGCCTTTAAACCAAAAAAAAAAAAAAAAAAATCGACTATGGTAGTCAAGTTATTTTTTTTATTGAAGTATCTAGCACACAGTTGATCGAGCATTTCATTTAATGAAACGAATATTATGAACTAGTCGGTACCCGATGCTTCGCTCGCAGGCACGAAAAAACTTACGAAAGGTATATAGGGTAAACGTGTACGGTATCCTTATGAAATTAAATGAAAAGTGCTTAATTTTGTAACAAAAATATTCTATAACAATATTTTGGTAAAATACTAATCTATAATAATATTATAAAGAGGAATCTCTGGAACTACTGAACCGATTGAAAAAATAGTTTTACTAATAAAAAGCTACTCTATCCCTGAGTAACATAGGTTATAATTAATTCTTTTTCATACAAACATGTTTCATTTCAATATTTAGTCAGACATTTTTTTTGTTATTACCATAGCAACCCATTGAATAAAATTACAGTTAACAGCTGTTTCGTCCATATTTCCATTAACAGCTGATTTCAAACTTTGAAGGAATTATTTGTATTTCTAACTTTTAGGTTAGGATTTTATTAAAGTGTAGACCTGAACCTTGCTGGTTCTTTTAACCTTTATTATAACTGCTGTTATCTATATATATAAAAGCCAAATCCACTGACTCACTGATCACGATTTCTCAAAATCTACTGAACGGATTGGAACGAAATTTGGTATGTAGCTTCCTTTAGGGACATAAGTGCTCACTAAGAAAGGTTTTAAAAAATTCGAAATTTTAGAGAGGGTTTATGGGAGGGTAAAAGTTACTAAATCACGTTTTCTCTAAAACTACTGAACGGATTGGAATGAAATTTGGTATGTAACTTCCTCTAGGGCCGTAGGTACTGTTAAGAAAGGGTTTAAAAAAATTTGAAATCTTAGGGGGTTTTGGGGGTCAAAGTTACTAAATCACGATTTCTCCAAAACCACTGAACAGATAGGAACGAAATTTGGTATGTAGCTTTCTCTAGCGCCCTAGTTGCTCGCTAAGAAATGTTTTAAAAAAATTCGAAATTTTAGAGGGGGTTTAGGGGGGGGGTCAAAGTTACTAAAAAATCCACCGAACGCATTGGAATGAAATTTAGTATGTAGCTTCCTCTAGGACCCTAGGTGCTCGCTAAGAAATGTTTTAAAAAAATTCTCGACATTTTAGGGGGTTTGGGTCGGTAAAAGTTACTAAAAAATAACCACCGAACGGATTGGAATTAAAATTGGTATGTAGCTTCCTCTAGGGCCATAGGTGCTCGCTAAGAAAGGTTTTCAAAAAATTCGAAATTTTCTGGGAGGTTTGGGTGGGGTCAATGTTACTAAAAATCCCCATTAGAAATACATAGTGTAATATATTTATTGATATAATATATTTTTTGTTAATATACATTTAAGCATTATTTACCCTCTTAGCTTTGGGTTTATTATTAATGCTACACCTTTATTATGAAGAAAACATAACATGATTATGTGTATAGAAGGTTCAACGGGGTTTGCGAGTGGAGCACGCAGGAGCTTCCTCTAGTATAATATAAAATAGATAAATGTAAATTATCTACACTAGAGGTTGTGAACTCTTGAGGTAAGTTGCACTGAGTTAATTTAAAGTAGGGTGAAAAAAGAAGTGGGGAAGGGATATGGATCTTAAAGAACTGAAAAATAGATTCAATATCCGAGGAATGGTTAAGATTAGACTGCTTGTAAAAATACATTACATCCATTTGAAATGTGTGCATCAAACCAACCGATACATAGAAAATAATTTTTTTTAAACCACAGACACATCAACTAGAAAAGAGCTGATGATCTTCATACGGCTGAGCAGATTTTTTAAAATCATAGCTAAGAACATTCTCGATCAAGTCACTTTTAAAACAAATCTTATTACGTTTATGATCTAGATCTAGAGCAACCGGATTTGCTTTTAACACGTTCACTGCTAAGGGCGCACATGTGAGCTTGACACTGAACTCTATGAGAAGCGGCCGACGCACAGTGCATTGCACGCCAACCACGGTATTGGGAGTATTTTCAATACACAGTGCATTGCGTGCTTCGCATGCCAACCTCCGTATTGGTAGAATTTTACAATACACAGCATTGCTTGCTTTGCACGCCAATTTTAAGCCTATGTGCTATGGACGCACATGTGCGTCTGCTTTAAAATGTTAGTGATTATTACGTAGAAAGGTTCATAAATACAAAATAAAGTAATTTATACTCATTTAGGCTATAAATATGAAAAATAAAAGGTCAGCTCCTGGCATAGAAAATACGAAATTTGCGTAGCAGTGAACGTGTTAAATAAATATTAGTTATAAAGACTTACCACCAGCAATCCTATTGAAGGTTCAATCCTACATATAATAATCCCATACGTACAGTACAATTTTTTTGGACCTTATCGTCCCACAAAAACATTTAATTAAAAACATTCAACATAAAATGACAGTTATACACATAACACTCATGCACAATAAAACATAAACGTTCACATCATGTCTTACACGACGGCATTCTCGGCTGTGGCGGTTTTATCCCGGGCAGGGGGAGGCAGCTGCCCCCCCCCCAGTTTTCCCAGAATTTCTTTTTCGAAAAATTTTTATTAATAGCTTAGTTTGGTGACACAAAATATTTAATATGTTTTGAGACTTAAGAGTTTTTATTCTGAAAGAAAAGTCAATGCTGAAACTCATTCAGTTTTGATTGGCAATAATTGCAGATCCACTAAACTCGACTGAACTGGTGATTACAACGATTATTTGAATATTGTGGTTATTAATTAAACGTCATCCGTACAGTCTTATGCTCTATCTCGCTGTTTGTTCGGTTTTTTTTTTAACTGTGGGGGACTTGCGTTGAGGTGGGTGGGAATACCGCAAAACTGTTTCAATCAACAGTTTTGAAAAACATTGGGTGTGCTTAAGACCACACGTTGGAAGTGATAACTTCTATGACCGATTTATATTTTTATCAGTATTAATATTAGAGGAGAATAATGGTCAACAAATTACACAAGTCAATATATTGTCAAAAAATATTATATCATACTTAGAAATTGCATAATTATAATATTATAATATAGTAATATAATAATAATATTATAATTATAATAAGTATGCGAAACATAGTGATCATTATAATGTAAGCAGTATTTATTTAGTGACTAATGATTTTGAGTGAGATATTAGTGAATGCACTCTACATAGAATTCTAAGAATAATTCAATATGTAAGGGATAACTATTATAATAATAATTATAGTATAATAATTATAATATTATAATTACGTATTATAATATATTATGTATCGTCTATTCCTTCTCCACGCGTTTACTTGTCTATATTATAATATTAGCTGAAAGGACAATGTTCGCTATTGCAATAATATGGTTACCTACAGCAAATGTTACATCTTAAAGTATTTTAGCTGATTCTGTGTGTATTTTGAGACAGTGGTTTTTTTATCGCTTGCCTATGTGCTTTTACGCAATTTGTATTAGAAATACGCTTTCGTCTTGTTTTTCCTCTTTTTTTGGTATTTGTTCTGGATGCGACCGAACTGCATCAGATGATGATGTACACTGTTCTGATAGGGTTGGAAGTTGAGAAATTTGGAGACCATCAACTGTAACCTGGGATTGGGAAGCTGACTGTATGTCCTCCACACTAACATCCATTGAGTTGCCAGGTAAAGAAGGTGTGATAGGAATGAGAACATCAAAGTGGCCTCTCATTAGTTTCCCAGTAAACCTTAGCCTCCCTACTCCCTCAATCGGTTCGCCAAAACTCTCCCACAACAAATAACCATCTTTGTACACCCGAAATTCATAAAAAATATTTCGGATGCTGCTTGAATTTCACAGGAGGTTCAAAAAGTTACCGGTTTGCTCATATCCGCGATATATATATTTTTTGTTGAATAAATATCTCCTGTTACTTTTAAATTATATGGTTTGAACCTGCGCCATTTGTTTGAAACTTGACTTTCAACTCTGGTCTTCACATCAAACCCCAGTGATTCGTGTAATGTACAAATAAAACCAAAGAGTAGAATAAGCATTGGCCATCTGGCGTAGAAGAAACTACTCTGTGAGGAATAGCTACTCCATTAACGTGTATGACCTCCATTGTTGTAATATGAAGCTGTGCCGTTTTTAGACATTTCGCGCCACCTATATCTTTTTTCCTTTATTAAATATTACTTCTTTCCGACCTTACAACTTTTCTATCATTTAACCTTCACCCAGTCCCCAAATAGTTATCCTTTTCTCCGCCAGATGTCGACTCTGTACGGTATACCTCTTATCGTACACAACTTAACAGAGTTCGTTGTAACCGACAACCGATCAGCTGTGTCTTTATCTCGTTAGCTTTGTCATGAGTTTGTGTAAAGCGTCGGACATTAGACCGTTACAAACGAAAACTTTCAGACGCTGCCAAGTGGTCGTAATGTTGCCGAACTTTAAATAATTTGATCGGGGTAACGTGTGTCGCTGAAGAACATGAATTACTTCTAAGCCTTTTGTTTTCCGCATACCAGGTAGAATATTTTAGCTTTACCTTAATAATTATAAAATATTACTTGTAAAACTTAATTAGGTTATTTCCACTTTTGCTTCATGTACAACTTCCTAACTCATTTTGTTCAATTTATTAGAGAAACCTATATATTTCTTTTTTACAACAGCCTAAACTTAAATGTAATTCTTACAGCCTAAATTTTAAATGTAAATCTTACAGCCTACAAAAAACTATAAAGCCGATATCATTTTTGTTATTGTTAAAGCCTAAAAATATTTCCACAAGCAAGCCTAAAGTGTTATGCATTAATTAACTATAACTGTGTAGTTTGTCTACAGTGTAACAGATATTGAAAACTTTTAATAAGCTATAAGCAGAATATATGGCTGATATGTAACTAAACGTTAACATTTCTTTTATGTTACCATGTGGCTTACCTAACATGTACAGACAGTGTTATGCAACATTACACATGTTATATTAACAATCACAATCTATGTAGCAATTTGCTATTTGTGCTACAAAATTCAATAAAACAGCCAACTCAAAGAACTATCATTTTATGCTTATTTAAATAACTGCAAGTTTTCTAAAAAGGAAATTGTTATCTGTGTTATACAGTTAAACTGGTCCAACTGCAGGGGATGTTTAATGCAATGAGATAACCTGCAACTACTACAATTAGAAAAGGCCTACCTTGCAACTGAAAATTCAATACCTAATCAAAATATTTCTACTGAGTTTTAATTAGAGACAGAAGTTAATTTAAAAATGAGAACTATCAGCATTTGTTCTTTTCTTTATGTTAAGTGTTAAATAGGCTGTATTTTTTTTGAAAATAATTTTTGCACATGTGTACTATTTAGGATATGTTAGTGTTAAATAAATTGGGAGGAGCAAGCTAGCACATTTCGGACCTTAGCCCTTAAGGGCTGCGTATTAGAAATTTCACACCTTTTTTTTTATATATAGAGAGACGTCTCATAATTAATTTTGTCTATTTATTTAATTATATAATTACCTTTTAGAGTTGGCCAACGACAAATATATATTTTTTTCTTAAAACAAATCCATGGTACTTCATGTTAAAACTTTGTAACTTGTAAATCTTTTGTATAATTTCTGTAATTATTATTAAAAGGGAGGGTTTTTGAATTTTATTTTTTGGGAAGGGTTTTTAAATTAAATTTAATAAAATATATATGTTTTCTTTTTTTAATCTCAATCTTTCTTTGTATTAAGGGCATGTTAATTATCTTTTGTATTAAGGGCGTATAAACTTTTATTTAATTTGGTTAATAAACCTAAAATTATACATAATTCTATGGTTTATTGAGGTAACCTTAGGTATCCTGTGCATTGTAAGAGATAAGCTGAAATATTCCTACTTTTGGTGATATTTAAATTCTAAGGTAAGTCTTGAACAGTACCAATCTATGTGGCCCAGTATCGTTTCCGTTCCCTTAATTATTCTTTTTGTAAGATTGGTATA
>JAGFPH010003783.1:88836-104240 GCA_018207615.1 Philaenus spumarius
TTCATAAACATTAAGGATTTTTCGGCAGTATCACCTCATAAACAAGGTAAATTAATTAGTAATTTATGATATTACATTGGTAAAGCGCTCGGGCGCGATTAGAATATTGTTTGTGTACACTTTCGTTTTTACTAACGCCGGTCTTATTTTTAGTTTCCACCATGTGCGTACGACATTTAAATTTACAGAAAGCTATAATGTATAGTTAGTAGGTAACAAAATTCGACCGATATTTTACTGCTATCAAGTGACTCGACTGAAAATCATGTTTCTCATCTTGTTTATAAGCAAATATCTTTAGTAAAAATGAATAATTTACAAATTTTGTCACCTACGAATTATAGTTTAGATGTTCACGAACGATTTCTTGCAAATTACAAAACATTGGATTGAAAATAAGATGAAAATTAGGGGAGGGGGGGATTAGATTGTATTGAAAAGGGCTGTGTGAGACAGTTTCGTCCTGGTCACCCTTAACCCTTAACCAAACGGCTTTATATATTTCTTTTCCTGTCTAAATCTTGCTTGTATTTTATTTATTGTAGTAAAAGGAATGGGAGAAAATACATTTATTTTTTAATATGTTGTTATGAAATTCTCGCAAAGTTCCATTAAATTAAATACCAAAACATTTTTTATAACTTTTTAATAAGAGACGGAATTTAATAAACACTAGTTTCTGTTCACGCGAAAGACTTTGTTGCATATTTCTGCGAAATCAATGTTCCTGCAACAGTAAGTAATGTAGAGGCGCATTAATACTATTCCTGGAAGTAATTTCAGTATGTATCCTGGGAATTGGTGACACATGTAGGCCTATGCATCTTCATAGTATTTTAATACAAGCTGTTACAGTCCACTCATGCGACAAGTTAGTTAAAACATGAGGTTTCAACTGCAACCTTGCTATTCATATGGAGTGGTTGTTTTTAAAAGTAAACATTTTTAGAAGAGTTTTGACTTTCTTGGTACCGTTTCAAGATTGTGACCCAAGTGTACAATATTTTTTCTTTTGTTCTTTATTGAATACCGTGTCCTGGTGACCATGATCTGTGCTCATTGACTACGCCTGGCTTTAGGTCTCAAGGTCTCACTAATTAAAAAAATGGTGGGTTTTGTGAAAAGCAAGCGATTTCAACACATTATAATAATGTTATTGAGAGTTCTGAAACACCACGTGAGCAGGGTTCTATAACTGTGTAAAACTGCATTGTGATAGGTTTTACCGTTCTGGAGGAAATCGACTTTGATAGCCTTAATGACAGGCAGAGGAGTGATTTTATAAGGTTTGATTCAGCCGTTATAAATTACGGATCTGTTAAAAGAACACATACAAATGATACATGCATACTGTAGTGAAATTTATCAAAACTTTCAGCCCAAAGGACAGGTAACAAATCATTCCCATCTAACTTGGAGGCGAGCCAGCAACGACTAATTACACATTAGATGTATTATTTTGTTGCAGTTTTGTGCATTTACATTATGCACATTATTTATCATAGCTGAAATGAAATTTCAGACTAATTTGTAAAAGTATAAATATTGTAAATAGTGTATTGCTTGGTGTTTTTCCAAATATTTATTTTATTTTTTGGCAAATATTACATTTGTGCTGTGACGTCACAAATACAAAATGGTAATTCAAAATCAATACACTACAATTAAAATTCAATAAAACATTTTCGCACAAAAGACATTTGGTTTTAAAGAATTTAAACAGAAAAGATGAGCTATTGCAGTGACTTTTGTGGAGAGACTTATCGTCAACATGTTTTGGGATGCCGTTAAAAATTTGGTCGAAATTTGGTACACACGTTGGTTTTCTAAGGCGCGCGTACGAGTTCGATAGCCAAAAAATCCAACAACAGGAAGCACGTTTTAGACTGGAAGTAACATTTTGTTTTACATTTTTCGTACTAGAATGTAACTTTTTGCGGTTTTATCTAAAAACATAAATATAGGAGGTTATGCTGCACATTTAGTTTTTACACGACCTTATATTTCAATTAAAATCGGTCAAAACGTAAAATACCATAAAAGTACCATAATAAGTTTTGTCCGTAATCCGAAGTCGCGAAGTCGAGGTGCCAACTCGTAAAGCGGGTGTTTCCGCTGCGCGCGGAACGAAGCAGCGCTTACGCCAATGATGGAGGCTTGTGCAAACACATTCTACAAATATATTTCGTACACGCTGGTAGCTATTCAGAGGCACCATGAGTGCTAAAAAAAATATAAAACTTATTTTACAAATTCGTTCAACTTACGCCAGCGGTTCAGCTGCGTGATCAATAATTAGTCACTTATAATTTGTTTCCCAAAATTTGCAGAGCACAAAAAACAGATTCAAAACGGTGAATACTCAATAGAAAATATAAACTCAAAGAGATCAGAAAACGTACAAAGCGTAATGATAACGTTCTCTCTAGATGACCAGTAACACTGAATCGTAAAATCATTGACCCAGGGCAATTATAAGGTATATTGATTCAAGGCAAGGGCAGGTATAAAAAGAGGGGGTTTAAGGACGAATGGAATGGGACCTTTTCACGGTGCAGGTCAATCTAAATAGAACTACAGTAAAATTCACCTCAGAGTGAGGCGGAAGTTCAAGCCTACCGAGGGTCAGCACGGTCGACTGGTTTCCGCTCTACTCCGACCTGAATTTTAATTTTTTATAGTAGCGATATGCAAACTTTTTTTATAACAATAAAATATAAAAATAAATCACATAACGTTGTGCATCACGATCGTCTGTTTATTTTGATACCAAATTTGAAGTAATCGGTAAATGTTGAATTTGCCTCACTCTGAGTTGAATTTTACTATAGTTTCAAAATTATTTATTTCACACAAAAACTTTTAAATCAAAAGTTTTAGAGAATTTAATTCTCTATAATTTTCATACGTAACTTTTTTTCTAGGACCCACCCAACTGAAGTTATTTTGAAAAAAACTCGAATTTGGCCACCATTTTCCGAGATGGCGACGTAAGCTCAAAGTGGTGAGGGTCGCATTCTTAATATGATTTGTAGGATCTCAAAATGTACTATATTACCAAGTTTCATCTCTCCCGCATTTTTCCAGGTAAAAGTAACTGTTGTAGTTTATTTAAAATAAAGTTTTGTAATATTTTTTTACGGGGGGGGGGGGGGGGGGGGGGAGGTCGCCCCTCCCGCCTCCCTTTAATCCGCCACTGGCAAGATATAAATCGAACGTAATGTAAAGAGAAAGAACAAGACAGAAATACAGCTAAAGATAAAAGAACAGAGATAGAGAGATAATAATAACCCAGGTAAACTAATGAATCCTTTCACAAAGGACTGTTGCCACTGAAGCCTTAACAAAAAGAAGGAAACGGGAAAAATAAAATCCACGGAAACAAAAAATGATTTAAAATAATTACACTCCTGATAAAATCCCTTTGGTAAAAAATGCAGACACAACTCAGAGGAAATGTTTGTCTTTAATTCTAATTAAAATAAAACTATACAAGTGTTATCAACTGAAGTCAAACAATGCTTGGCTTTATGTTGTACTTGGAATAAGTCTTGGTAAAGCGAGAGACTGTAGAGTTTAAAATAATTCGACCACGCAGCTGAACCAATGACGTGAGTTGAGCAAATTTCCAAAATTATGTTTATAGGCCTATGTTTTAGGATTTCAACCAACAATTTGGGAAATAGGTCTATTCACGACGGTGCTGAATAGCTGCAAAATGGTTCACCAACCTCCGTATTGGGGGTATCTTCAACACACAAAGCATTGCGTGCTTCGCACGCCAACCCCCGTACTGGGAGTATCTGCAATACACAAATCATTGCGTGCTTCGCACGCCAACCCCACGGTAGAATCCATCACATGGCTTTGAACCGGGTACTTCTATGGTATTTTAGGTTTTGATCGATTTTGGGAGAACCAACTGAGCTATAAGGTCGCTTAAAAAACAAAATGTGCAAAATAACATCCTACATTTATATTTGTAGAAACAACTCAAAAACTAATTAATTCTCTTAGGAAAAATCTCAAAAAATAGAGTTACTTCCGGTCAAAAACGTGCTTCAAATTGTTGGATTTTTTTGGCTAACAAACTCGTCCGAGCGACGTATACAACCAACATGTGTACCAAATTTGAACCAAATCGGACTTAAAATGCAGCCGCTAGAGTGCGATATATATATATGATTTTTAATGACACCTAAAAACGTGTTCTGGGAACCATGATTGGTGCTCATTTGCTACTCCCGACCTTGGGTCTTACCATAAGGGCCACTGCAATAGCTCATTTTTCCTATGGAAATTCGCTAATAAACAACCCGTTTACAGGAAATCATATTCATTGACATAGGATGCCGATAAAGCTATTTATAATTAATTTACATTTTTAGTGTAAGGAGCCAAAGTTACACAGGCTGATTCAGGAAGAGACGAAGAAACTTTCAGGACGTGTTCTACTAGTGAAAATAAAGAAAAAAGTTCATATAAACATAGGTTCGGAAATACTTCGTTTTCCAGTTATCCACCATTTTGTTTGTTTTTACAAAATACTTAATATCTTTGGATGTAAGAAATACATTAAAAGCAAATTTTGATACATATTTGGTATGACATCATTTACCCACGTACAAAAAATCTAAACTTTTCATATATTTTAAAAATGGTGGCTGTTTAAAAATATTAATGTAAAATATTTCAAAATATTTTAGGAAACTAAAAAAAGTTCTTTTTAAATTAGAAACAAAACAGTCTTTTTTATTTTTCCCGTATCTCAAAAGATAACCGAATTATAGGTTAAAAACTCAAATCGTGATTTATTTTTACTGCCTATAACGTTACAGAAACAAGAATAATAGTACAGAAAGAAATTATATTTTGAGTTTTTAGACGACAACTCAGTTATCTTTTGAGCTACTGGTCAAATAAAAACAAATGGTACCAGGTAACTGCCACATACTTTCTCCCAGTTGAAACTTTATACCTTCCCAAGATATTATTATTATTATTAAAAAACTATTCGATCGATTTCGAACAAATTTGCACCAAACATGTTAATTAGGCCTTTATAGATGCACGGAAAAAGGGTTTGACAAATTTTGAAAAACAATCCCCGTGTTGGGCAAAACCCCCAAAAATAAGTTACTATTATTACTACCTAAACGAGAATTTTTAGAAAGATGCGGTTTTTTGCATATCGTAGGGTACATTAAGGGCTACAAATAAGACAAATTTTATCAAAATCGTTATAGCCGTTTTTGAGACATTTAGATTTTTTTCGTTTTTTGGGGGGTAAAATCTCTGAAAAATAAAAAATTTGAAAAAATGAAGAAAAAAACACCTGGAGATATTAAAGAACTACACCTACATACCAAATTTCATCAAAATCGGACCATTGGTATGGTCTCCAGCTCTGTACACATCCTAACAGACACACAGACACTACCAAAAAGCCACGTTTTTGGGTTGAGGGAGCACCAAAACAAATAATTCCACTATAAATATTTTTGGGTTCAGGGAGCACCAACACAGATAATTCCACTAAAAACTTTTTTGGGGTTCAGGGAGCACCAAAACAGATAATTCCACTAAAAATTCAAATTCGAACATTTTGACGAAAACAATACTTTCTCCATATACTACGTGTAAGGGGGAGAAAGTAAAAACAGTTTTGTTTGTTTTACAAAAATTAACTTTTTTGTTTTCTAAGGTTTGTTTGGAAAATTAGCGGTTTTTGATATATTTTACTTAAAAAATTTTAATAAGTTTGAATGCAAAGCGAGTATTCCGCTGTGAGTGGACTGAAGCAGCGCGTTAGTCGAAGCTGGGGTTTAGGTGCAAACGGGAAGCAAAAACATAAATTTAATCTTGGAAATTCGCTAAAATTTTGTCAGCGGTTCAGGTGCGTGATTGAATTATTGTGCACTTATTGCTGTTCTAAGAAACTGTAATAGGCACAAACTGTTGCTTACACTTCGTGGATTACCAACTTTTCTGTATTTACTGTTTTGATTTATCTTCAACAGTTTAGCCTTGGTAAGGCATACTAAAGCGCTTACAGGGGGTTTTTTGTAAACAGTTTTCTACCTCTGCCAAGTCCTGTTTTGAAAAAAAATATGAAACATATTCCATGTTATCCGGGTGATATTACTTATTATACCACTCAAAGTTTAATTAAAATCAGACAATTAGTTTATGAGTTAAGTCGAAATTGACTAATTTTAACTTTGAACGACACAGTATACGTAAAATATTTCCCTAACGTCCGACACATCAATAAACGTTTTACAGAAATCGGACAATTAGTGTTTGCGTCCCAGTAATTAACATAACCTATAAATCAAGTGTACGTTCTAACTGGACGGTACATGTTAGAGCGAAGAGAGCATATTGCATAGTACACTCGACTTGAAGCCGGCACATTGTGGTGTGGGCGAATGTGAGTGACGTCACTAAATCAGCTGTTTGGCGCCACTTTAGTATGTAGAGTATTAGGTCAGAATTGTCAAGGCTGCATGCATATTGGGTTAGATAAAGGTTATTGCGGTGTAGCATTCTGCATTACAACTGCTTCGTTGATGACATGGGAAGAGTTTAGTGTAATCCTTCCGTGGGTTATAAAAGGTAGTGGTCTACGTATGCTAGAAATTAATTCAATTCTAATTTCCTCATAAATCCTATTACTTTAAATGAGCAATTCTTGTATCTATCTTTGTATCTGTCGCGGATCTCGAAAAAGGCTCTAACGGATTTAAAGACATTTTGTATTTAGGAGTAGTTTTAGTTTTTAAGTACACCCATATAGTTGTATTTTGTGTAAAAACGCAATTTTTGTAGAAAATCTAATTTAAAAGTTGACAAATTTTAACATAGGGTCTTATGGGTTGCCATGTTGGTTACAAAATAACAACGAAATAGGAAATATAGCGATCAAAACAGCTGTTTATAAACAATACAAATTTATACTGTTTAAAAAGCACGTTGGAAACAGAGTGGAATAGAACTGAGATTGAGTATTATCCAAAATCAGCTGTTCATTGGATAGTTTTTAATGACTTTTAAAAAACAAGCTAATTTTTACTATTTTAGCACGTTGGAATTAGAATAAATTGGGCCTGATTTAACAGTTTATTTTGTCAAAAAAAAAAAAAAAAAGGTAAACTTGGCAAAAATGGATAAATTCTTATAGCCAATTTTGTAATATAGGCCTGGCTCATTTCTGCTATTTAATCCTGCAATAATTTTCACTATATTTAGGCCTGGTTTCAAATTTTTAGTTGACAGAAGATAGTAGAACGTAAAATCGTAATGAAAGTCTCTCATGTTTCTAAAGCGTGTATTTGAGGTTATAATACATAATCTTAATAGTAATCTTGTAATTACTGTTAATATATTTAAGCCTGGTTTCATAATTTTTAGTTCACAGAAGATATTACAACTAGGCCTAAAATCGTTGTGAAAGCGTTTCCAACAGCGAGCGAAGCGAAGCAGCCATCTGAGACCGTAGGCCGAGACGGGGTTGGGACGCGAAAATTTCTTTTAACGATATTTCGGTATTTTAATGATAAGTTTAGAATAAGAAAATAAAATGGATGTTTAAGAGTATGGATGAATTAACCTAAGATGTTATTCTCACTTGGAGGATTAAATTTGAACTTAATACGGAACGCACGTTGCACTGTAACTACAGATTCAACCCTTGCAATCTGTAAAGTGCAAAAAGCTTTCTGTTTACTAGTCGGTATCTTTGCTACTAGCGCTTTCTAACGGAAGACAGAGGAAACAGTGCATGATCATACCCACTAGTGTACCAACAAAACTGTTGCAGTTGCTCTTTCGTTTAAGTTAAATGTAACAAATACCAAAAAGCCTTAAAACCCCGATATTCATTTTGAAACACCCGTATATCACTTTTATCAGAACAGAACAGAACAGAACATTTATTGGTCCTTCAGCACATGTACAACATTGCAATAGACTTCGTCACATACAGTTTAGTCATTAAAACTATCATATCTAATATTAAACACAGGCTTACCAAATATTTACATCAAATTCCAAATAATTCGCCAAGTTATAAAATGGGTGCTTTTTCAGCCAACCATAAAAAGTATGATATAAATCATCATTTGTCAAGTTTTGAAAAGTGGCAGGCAGTTTACTGAATAGTTTAATTCCTAAAACTAAATGATAATTTTTGGATTTATTTAATCTATGTCTTGGTTGTTCAAGAATATGACCAAATCTTGTATTATGATTATGAATTAAACCTCTAACTTGATACATATGTAAATTATTCTTTACGTGCATTACTACATCAAAAATATACAAGTTGATACTGTTAAAATACCAGTTTTAATAAACAATGGCTTGCAGTGTTCCAATTTATCAGAGTTTGTTAATATTCTCAAAGCTTTTTTTTGAAGAATTAAAATTGTGTGAATTCCTATTCCATTTCCCCAAATAAGAAGGCCATATCTCAAAATACTTTCAAAGAAAGCAAAGTACGCTATTTTTAAATATTCAAACGTTACTTGACTCTTTTACTAGTAAATAAATTACCCTTGATAATTTTGTCTTTACCTAATCTATGTGCACTGACCAGGAGAGCATACTATCAATTTTTATACCAAGCAACGTTACAACTTTTTCATAAGCAGGCTTATAACTATGTTTATATTTGTTTTGTAGAGTGACTAAAAGTTTTTGAGTTTTTTTCTTCATTTAAAAACAGTCCATTTACCTCAAACCAGTCGTTTGATTCTTTTAATACACTAGCTGCTACATTATCTAATTGAAAAATGTCTTTGTGACTAACAAGTAAAGACGTGTCGTCCGCATAAATTGTTGAGGAACATGAAACATTTAAACTTAAATCATTAATTAAAATCAAAAACAATATTGGTCCCAACACCGAACACTGTGGAACACCAAGAGTAGTATTTATTGTTTTTTATTGTCTGCCATTTATATCTACAAGCTGTTTCCGGTCCCTCAAATATGACTGAAAAATGGCTGATTATTTTCCATGAAACCCATAAAATCTCATTTTTCTCAACAAAATATCAGGCCTAACACAATCAAATGCTCTACTCAAATCACACAGTACGACCAGAGCAGGACCATTTTCTTCCAGTTTTTCTAGTAGGTTTTTTACTAGAATATCTACAGCTTTTGTAGTGGATTTCCCATTTCTGAATCCAAACTGACTGTCACTGAACAAATTTAAACCCTCAAAATGCGCACATACTTGCTTCTTTAGAATTTTTTCCATTATTTTTGCCATTGCCGGAATACATGAAATAGGAGGGTAACTTTTCGGCTCTTTACTATTACCCTTTTTAAATATTGGTACTACCCTTGAAAACTTTAAACATATGGGAAATTCACCTTCTCTTATAAATAAATTGATACAATATGTTAGTGGTTCTAAAATAATGTGAATAATTATCTTAATTAAATTACTAGATAGACCATACACATCATTGGTATTTGAATTTTTCAGACGTTTTACAACTTGAAGCACTTCTAACTTTGTTATTTCAGATAATACAAATCTGTCACACTGATAACTACCTAGATATTGATAAGCACTTTCAACTGAAGATTTAACTTTTCCACTTATTTCTTCAACGGATGACACAAAGAAATTGTTAAACTCATCTGGTGTGATGCCTTGATCTGCGTTGACTTTACCAACCTTCCAACCTTCCCCGCCACTCGGTTGATCACTGTCCAGGCTGCCCTGCATTTGTTCGTTGAGCTTTCAATGTATTTCTCATTATTTTGCTTTTTAGCAATTTTAAGAGCTGTCCTATACTGCTGTTTTAATCGTTTTAGCTTGTTTAAGATACCACTATTTTGCCTCTCTTGGAATAAATCTCTTAGTAACAAGATATTATTTTTCATCTTCTCAAGCTTTGGAGTATACCATTTTAAATTTCGTTTGCTTGAACTCTTCCGATTCGAATTACAAGAGATCTCCCTTAAAGGCAAACACAGATTAAAAAGAAACAAGAAATGCTGTAGAAATTTCTCAAACTTGTTGCTCGCAGACCCACAAAAATCCAGTAAACTGATCCAGCCTTCATCCATCAACAGAGATATAAAATAATCCATCCCTTCCACAGTAATTTTCCTTATCTTAACTCTTTCTTCCTTGCCATTATTCTTACATTCCGGTTCTCCTCCAAACTTGCATCTCAAATCAAAATGTATGCCATCATGGTCACCCAATTCATACTTAACTACCCTAACTGTAAATTGTGACTCATCAATATCAGTCATAATATTATCCAAACATGCTTTACCACGAGTAGGTTCTCTGTTCACACAATACATGCCAAATTGTCTCAAAATATTTGAAAAGTCAGTAACAGAAGACTTTTCTGTTAACATGTCAAATCCAAATTCACATCTCCAGCTATTATGATTTTACAATCAAACAACATGAGAAAAACTAACAGTCTTAGAGATAATATTATCATTATATTGAACGCTGCATACAATGGATGGACACGTTTTGGTCGATTTCGTTAATGGTCGTAATTAGACCAAAGGGGTAGAAATGTGGATTTTTTGTTGAATATCAAAAAAATCGCTGTAACTTTCTTAATATAAATAGAACAAAACGTTTTTAAAGGGTTTTTTTGAGAACAGCATCCTTAAAGCCAAGAAAAGGAAAAAAGCTGCGAAAATACAAATAATTCGATCACTCAGCTGAACCACTGACGTGAGTTGAACGAATTTCCAAAATTAAGTTTATACGTTTTAGTGTTTCAACAATCTATTTGGGAAATTGAAATATTCACGAAGGCGCTGAATGAAGGCACGAAGGCATTGCTATGAGTTTGAAATATATTAGTAGAATTTGTTTGTACCTGAGCCTCCAGCTTCGATCCTTCGTTCCATTTGCAGCGGAAAAACTCACTTTGCCGTCGGCCACGGATCAAAAGATGGGCCCGCGGTAAAATACCCCACGTGGATTTGAACCGGTTACTTTTATGGTATTTTACGTTTTGGTCGATTTCGGGGGAACCAAGCGAGCTATAGGGTCGTGTAAAAAAACAAAATATGCTGTATAATATCCTAGATATATTTCTTTAGATAAAACCAAAAAATATATTTTTATTCCAGAACGAAAAATGTAAAAAAGTTACTTCTGGTCAAAAAACGTGCATTTTTAGACAACCAACGAGTGTACCAAATTTGGACCAAATCGGTCTTAAAATGCGGCCGCTAGAGTGCGAACACATATATACAATGTTTAATGACATCCCAAAACGTGTTCTGGGGACCGTGATCGGTGCTAATTTACTACTCCCCCGACCTTAGGTCTCATGACTGCATAACTCATCTTTCCTATAGAAATTCGCTAAAAAATATAGCTCCCTTTGTAGGCACAGTATGAAAAATACATATAAAACGTCGTACTTTAAGTATTATAATTATTTAGAGATGGAATTTCCATCCTTCCCGATATTTTAACCAACGTGTTGTCATATGGTAATACAGACAAAGTGTGAGAAAGAGGCAGAGATGTAAAGAAAGAAATTGGGGTGGAAAAAAGGTTAAAATAGGTAAAAAAGTTTAAGCTAAGGGATAATTATATATTACTAGAAAGGCTAGGGGAAACCCCTGCGTGCTCCGCACGCCAACCCCTTTGGAACCTTCTATACACATAATCATGTTATGTTTTATTTATAATAAAAGTGTAGGATTAATAATAATAACAAAGCTAAGACGGTAAATAATGTTAAATGTTCAAATCAAATTATTTCGTATATTTTATAACAGCAGTTATAATAAAGATTAAAAGAATCATTAAGGCTTAGGTCCACACTTTAATAAAAAGCTAACCTAAATGTTAGAAATACTGTACAAAGTTTGAAATTAACTATTAATGGAAATATTACAACAAACAGTTGTTATCTGTTTTTTTATTCGATTTGTTGCTATGGTAATAAATGTAAATACATGTGTTGATTTATCAGTCTAGGCCTAACCTACAATTTTTTCCGACTAAATTTACAAATTAATATTGAAATTAAAAAAATGTTTTTATCGAAATGAATTATATGTTACTTAGGGACAGTGTAGCTTTTTATTAGTAAAACTCTATTTGTTCAATCGGTTCAGTAGTTTCAGTTTACCCCCTACATACAAAAAAAAAAAAAAAACTTTACCTCTTTATAATATTAGTATAGAAATACAGAGAAAGGGACCTAAGACTCAGGGCTACTCCCTGCCTAAGACTGGACCTAAGAGAGAGAGATAAAATATTTTTTTGTAGAAAAAGGGGTAATCATAGATAGAAAAGTATATGCAACGTGAGTATTACAGATTTATAAGATGAAACGCAGAGAGAAAGAGCAAGAGTGTCAAATAATTTAAGAAAGAAGAAGAGAGAGATAAAAGTAAGCTAGGTGAGCAAATAAAGCTTTTTTAAAAAAGAAACAAACTGCAAAAATAAAATACTGTAAAACAGATAATTTAAAATGATTACATTCCTTAAAAAAATCCTTTAAAAAGGAGATAGACAGAGAGAGAGAAAACTGACGCAGGTAAACTAATGAAACCTTCGCAAAGTATTTACACTGAAGTCCTTGACAAAAACCAGGATGGAACAAATCCAGGAGAACAAATATTTTAAAATAATTACTCCACGTTCCAGGAAAAATCCTTTTGATATAACATTCTAGTTAAAAGGAAGAGAAAATGGTTGCCTTTAATTAAAACTAAAGTACAAATTAAATAATTCCAACGGCGAAACAATAATTTGCTTCCTCATTGTACGAGCTAGTTAACAATATCCGTACTACATTATAAATAGTGTAACTAAAATACATTTTATCCGATTTCGATAAAACCGGCTGATGTGTTAAAAATCATTGGCTCTGTTTCATCATCATATTTCTAATTAAAACTGCGATTTAACTGAAATTGTTAATATAAGTAAATATCGAGCTTGACTTTATACGTTTTTAGGGCAAAAAACTTGTATGTAAAATCGATTTTATCGAATATGCATGTTTTTAGGCCAAAAACTTTTATGTAAAATTGATTTTAGGGAATATTCATAGATCGATTCGGCCATAGGAATTTTAAGACTAGATAACTTGTATGTAAAATACATTCTAGCGAATATCCATAGATCGATTAGGTCATAGGCGTTTTTAGGTCAAAGAACGTGTAGGCCTATGTAAATTTTATTTTAGCGAATTTCCATAGATCGATTTTTACGTAGGCGATTTTAGGCCAAAGAACGTGTATGTGAAATCGATTTTAGCGAATTTCCATAGATCGATTTGGCCATAGGCGTTTTACGCCAAATAACTAATATGCAAAATTGATTTTATAGAATTTCCATGGGAAAGATAGGTATTGCAGTGACTCGTATGTTGAGACCTAAAGTCGGGAATGGTCAATCATCATCGGTCATGGTCTCCAGAACACGTTTTGGGGCGTCATTAAACCGAGGCCGCGAGGTCGAGATGCAAACTCGAAAAGCACAGTCCATAAACCGAGGCCGCGAGGTCGAGATGCAAACTCGAAAAGCACAGTCCATAAACCGAGGCCGCGAGGTCGAGATGAAAACTCGAAAAGCACAGTCCATAAACCGAGGCCGCGAGGTCGAGATGAAAACTCGAAAAGCACAGTCCATAAACCGAGGCCGCGAGGTCGAGATGAAAACTCGAAAAGCACAGTCCATAAACCGAGGACGAAAGGCCGAGGTGCAAACTCGTAGAGTGTTTCTGCAGCGAGCGGAACGAATCTGCGAGTGGGCCAGGGTTGGAGGCTGAGGTACAAACAAATTCTAGTAACATATTTTATTCAGTGCAGGCAGATATTCAGCGCCTTTGAGAGTATACCAATTTCCCAAATGGTTGAAACCCTAAAACTTATAGGCCTACACTTAGTTTTGGAAATTCGCCAATTCACGTCAAGCTGTGAATTATTTGTGTTTTAGCATAAAACAAAATTTCAGTTTTTGCTCATAACAAAAATAAATAAATAGTTTTTTTTTAAATATGGTTTTATTTTTTGTTATTTAACATTGTTTATTTGTTTGGGCTTTTAATGTGGAACGGAAAGAGTCGAAAGGATGTGACTAGTAAATCTGTCTTCTCCAACCATGTTCAGACAGTGCATTAGCTGCCCCGCGGTATGCATAAGCATAAAGAAGCACATTTATGCATAATTCAAAGAACGCTTTCATAACTTGATACAACACTTATGACAGTTTATTGGGAAAGCTTAATGTAACGTCAGGTCTGCTGTGATTTATGGTGTACCACATGCGGCTTGCTTGGTGCCTTAGCTGTTCAATATTAATGATGTTTGAATGAAATTCGTGTTCACACCTGGGCCGGACGGATGTGCACCGAGCGACTCAAAGCAAATATGTTTTATGATGATTACGTAACGTCTACCCAAAATGAAATTTAAAGGGAAGCATGTCGAGAACAAACAAAAACTTGTCTTAAAGAGTTCTGGGTAAGTTGGTGCCTATATTACCACGACGAGAAATTTGAAAACACAATTTGTGAAATAAATACAGTGAGTACGAAAATAAAAACGGGCGAATGTCTGGTCTCCTAGCAAAGATGGAAAAGTGTTTGACCTCGTATTTAAGGAATGTATATTTTTACCCCCCAACGCAAACAGGGGGGGGGGGGTTGTTATAAGTTAAACGCGTGTATCTGTCTGAGTCATTGTAGTTCATAAACCGATGAACCGATTTTGATTAAGTTTTTTAACCCCCAACGCAAACAGGGGGGTGTTATAAGTTAAACGCGTGTATCTGTCTGAGTCATTGTAGTTCATAAACCGATGAACCGATTTTGATTAAGTTTTTTTGTTTGGAGAGTGACTAGATCGATAGTATGATCAAAGAAAATCTGTTCAGCCGTTCGGGGGTTTTTAAGTTTTTAATTTATCCATTATGTATAACCAGATGGTTTTAAAATTTTGTTAACATCGACTATATTTCTAATATGGCGGTAAGTTTTGGCTTTATTTATGAATTTGTGTCAAAAGAAGAGAATTTATTATGCATTAATTTTGGATTAAGGGATTAGAAGTACATCTTTGTAAGAGGAAGGGTATGTGTGCGTTTTTTTTTGCCAATCTAGAAATGCAAATACTAAATTACAGCGACATTCCTTATACTTTTATGATGTAACTAGCAGGTACCCGAGGCTTCGCACATGGTACAAAGAATCGCCGCATAGTAATAAATGTTTATTGTTTTAGGGGTTGTTATTACATTTCCACCCCTTAGCAGCACGCTATAAAATGCAAATATGATTTACATAGTATATTTTATGTATTGTAAGAAATATATGTACCAATGCTCAGCTCTCTAGCTTAATGGGAAGTATACTAATTAATTTGTATTGTTTTAGGGG
>JAGFPH010003783.1:104250-124678 GCA_018207615.1 Philaenus spumarius
TCTAGCTTAATGGGAAGTATACTAATTAATTTGTATTGTTTTAGGGGTTGTTACATTTTCACCCCTTAGCAGTACACTAAAAAATACAAATACGGTTTACTTTATATATATATCTTGTAATAAATAAATGTACAAAGTTCCAGTTCTCTAGTCTTAATGAAAGTATAATAATAAATATTTATTGTTTTAGGGGTTGTTTCAACCCTTAAATCTAAATGAATTCTAGCCTATGTCTCATTCCAGGTCATGATCTATATGTGTGCCAAATTTAATTCAAATCCATCCAGTAGTTTTTACATGATTGAGTAACACACACATAGACAGACACTATAAGATGTGTAATAGTATAGATAAGTATATGCACACTATGTGAAACAAGTTTTTATAAGAACGCCAGACAATTTTCCCAAACTTTCCAAGATGTTTTCCTTTCTATTGTTTTAGAAGAGGTGTAACCTCATCACAGGCATAGCCTTTGATGGTTTAGATTGGTAGTTACAAGGGATGGAGGGGTTTTTCATTTCATTAGTAAAGAATGTACAATAAAGGACAATGTATTTATCATTTTAATTATTATATTATTTTAAATTTAATTTACTATTGCTTAGAGATATTTATGTTTTTTATAAGAAGTATGTAAATATGAAATTTTTTTGTGAAGTACCAAATGAAGTTAATAAATAAAAAACGGGAATTTTGAATTACGTTTTTGGAATATAATAGGTTTACAATATTTTTAGCTAGTTTCCAGAGGAAATATGAAGTTATTGCAGTGAATTTTATGTTGAGACCTTGTGTTGAGCACCGATCATGGTCCCCAGAACAGGTTTGGCGTGTCATTGACAATTTTATATATATAATTGGTGCTGAAATTGCCAATGACAAAATTCTTAACTTTACATAATAGTCATTAAATGTTGTGTTAATACATTCAAACTCGTTTGAAATATTTACCCTATATTCCTTTCATTAATGTCTTTATATCTATGAAACAAGCCGCGGGTACTTGCTAGTAAATAAAGCAAAATTGGTTTTGAAGGAGAAAGCGATTTGGAGTGCATTTACTTTTTAGTAAAATTATATATTAAACATAACCTCAAAACTAAGGTGATAAATTGTATTAAAATAGACAAAAATCGTCCCGAGGTCGGCTGTTTCAGATGGATTACGTTCAAACCCCCAAAAGTTCCTTTGGAAATACAACAGGAAAAAAATGGTATTTAAAAATGTTTGTATTAAATTGACAACAATTTCTTCTATAAATCAAACCTCACGACAATCGGCCCGGTAGATCTCCAGTGATAGTTGTCAGTTGGGTTGTAACCTAAACCCCTCCCACAAAAAGAAGAAATTGCCCTTGTAAAAAGAACGATGAAATAATGATGACATTTCATAACTTGTTGGTATTAATGACAATATTTTTGTTAATTTAAAACGAACAGCACAAAAATGGGATCTGTAGATCTCCAGAAATAGGTATCAATAGGGTCACCAAACGTATAAGTGCTGAATATTATACAGGGTATTTCGTAACTCTTGTTTAGTCGTATATTTTCTGGGATTATTCCTGGGTCCAAAGTAAACACTAAATCACTGTTCATTTGTCTAAAATCATTTCGGTTGTCCTACTGCGACCAAAATGCGTTTTTTGTTAAAAGATTACTTAACAAAATAGTATCAAATTTCTATCAACCCTTTGTATTAGTATTACCTACGTGGGAAAAAAGTTTTGTTGACTTGACTGAAATATTTTCACAATGGCGGCCGCTTAAATCTTTCAAACGGAAATAACGAAGTTACTAGCTGATTCTCGAAAAAATTTCAAGAATAACTTTTTTTAGGAAATTTAATTCCCTATCGATTGGTATTTAGTTTTTGAAATCGGTTCTAGAGTAACGGACTTATGGCATTTTTCGCCAAGCAGTGCACGCCCCTCTTGGGGGTGATGTCCAGGATCGGACAGCAATGCAACAATGAAACAAAATAAATAATATTTTACAGCAATAATAAATTTAATCAAATGCGTTTCAATTATTTTGATACAGAAAAACTGTTTGTTTACACAAACCTAGAAACATGTTTGTTTACACATTTTTTTATTAAATTTATGCTCCGAATGGTTTTAGACAAATGAACAGTGTCTTGGTGTTTACTTTGGACCCAGGAACAATCCCAGAAAATATGTGACAAGAGTTGCAAAACACCCAGTATAAGTAAGATGATTTGAAAAACATAATTTAACGTAAGTATGCAAATTTAAGTAGAATATTTAACTAAGGGTATACAGGGGGTTTCGGAACTCTCTACTACTAATTGTGGGTATTGTTTCTGGCAAAAAAAAATAAAATTCACAATATCATAAGCCTCGAGTATTTCACAAAGCAGCCATTTTGTCTTCCACTTGTCAATTCCATAAAAAAAAGTATTAATATGTTAAGTTTAAATTTAGATTAGGGCTGTACTGCATTAAGGTTTAAAATAAGGAGTTATTTTTAAGGACGTAGTTAATGTTTTACCTTCAATATAGACTACTTTAAATTGTTTTATCCACAACAATGCGAGCGGAGCGAGCAAGATAGTTTTGCGTGCGAAGTACTCACGTGTACCTCTTAGTTATTACTAGGACAATAAAATACAATGTCCGTGCGACTTGTATGAAAACACCCCCTAGTGGGAAGTTGTTAAACTAAACGATCCTTCTAGCGATGTGTCCCTTGACGTAGCTACAATTTTATTACGTCACAAGTTGGATAGTTAACTAGCTACGTTCATCCGAGTCATGAAATTTGACGACATGTGAAATCGTACAAGCAATAAAGCTTTGACGTTAACTGTACAATGTTCCTCCACCGATATAAAGAATACAATGTTGTACTTTACGCGGAGGTACTAATATTAAATAATTCGATCACACAGCAAACCGCTGACGTGAGTAAAGTTGAGGAATGTCCAAAATTAAGTTATACGTTTTATGGTTTCAATCAACTGTTTGGGAAATTATTCTACTCACGAAATATATTAGTAGAATATGTTTGTACCTCAAACCGGCTCGTAGCGGAAAAACTCGCTTCGCCTCGGCAATTGACTGCTTGGCTTCGCTCGCAGCGGGAAAAATCGCTTAGCGAGTTTGCATCCTAACCGTCGCCCTCAAATCAGAAGCTGCCCCCACAGCAAAATCCCCGACATGGATTTGGGCCGAGTACATTTATTGTATCTTACCTTTTGACAGATTTCGGGTTAACTAGAATGGCTATAAGGTCGTTAAAAAAGAAAATGTGCAGAATAATCTCTTATATTTATTTATTTTCATAAAAACCCCAAAACGTGTTTATAGTACGAAAAGTCTAAAAAATAGATATTTTTATTAAAAAAAGGTTCCGGTTGTTGGATTTTTGGCTAACGAACTCGTACGAGCGACTTTGAAAACCGACTTGTGTACCAAATTTGGACCAAACTGGACGTAAAATGCGAACACGTATACAGGGTGTCCCTGAACTCTCTGGACTCCTTTTATGGATGTGTTCCTGGGATCGAGACAAACATATTTCTCAATATAAACATGGGTCTACGGGGCTTATTTTTTCGTCTGTCTGTATGTGTTTTTTTAGAAAATACCTAATATTTCTAAAAGTAGAAAGGATATTGAGCTCAAACTTTGTACACCTATTTGTTGCGTAACCTTTTATCACTGTACGAAAAATTATAACATTATTTTAAATATTTTCAAAATGGCGGCCGTTCATAATTTTTAATGTCATATATCTCAAAAACCGATTACTTTACAAAAAAATTACAAGAGACAAAAATTTGTTTCTACTTTTAAAAATATTAGGTATATCTTCTAAAAAACACATACAGACAGACAGAAAAAATAAGCCCCGTAGACCCATGTTTATATTGTGAAATATGTTTGTCTCGATCCCAGGAACATATCCACAAAAGGGGTCCAGAGAGTTCGGGGTCACCCTGTATAAAGGATATCCAGCTTCGAGTGTAAGAAACTTTATGGGGTTATTTGTCAACTTAAAACAAGCAAACAAGACAATATAACAAATGTATCTTGATCTGTTTTCTGTCTGTCAGTCTGTATGTGATTTTTACAAATACCTTACTGTATCTCAGAAATTGTTAAGATATAATCTGGAAACTGAGTATGAATATTAACTGATCGAGCGAAGCGAGATCTTCGTTTTAGCTCAACCGTTCTGCATTTCATCTGTGTCTGTCTCACGATTACGCCCAAACGCCTTGACCGATTGTTATGATTTGTTGCATGAATGTCCCTTATTCTAGGAAGAGCTCTGTATACATACGGTTTTTTCCATTTTCCATTTTTAACCCCTTAAATAAAAGGGCCGCACCGTTTCTCTCAGTGTAAGTTTTTTTCCAAAGCCAGTTTGTGGCTTAACCGTAAGTAGAATTGAAAAACTATTATAATTTTGCGAGTAGCAAATTTGATGTTCTACAAAATTGGTTTCTTGATTTTTCCTGTATCTTTAACGGTAAGCTCACACAATAGTCGCAAACTTCACATTTGTTAAAAATCGTCCAAGTTTTTGTTTTAACCTTGTTTTTACACGTTTATCCTTTAGATATCTTCATAAAACCATATAATTTTATGGAGAGGGAGGGAGAGAGAAAAAAATTATGCTGTCTCGCTCTTTGCTGCGTTACGTCAGTGTGACCGCTGTGACTGAGTGAGTTGTGGAGGGTGAGCCGAGATAAGGAGTTGCGTCGCATTTACTGAGTTGTAGTAGTTTAAACCACGTCTGTTATTTCAACGAGCGAGGTCTACTGTTCACAGAATCTACTAGTATAATTAGGTTACATTTTACCTAAACAATTTTTTTTCTTGCAACAATCCGTTTTAAAATGGGACCAGTAGAAAATTTTCTTTAATACAGGGCCGCTTTTCCGAATAGGCACGCTAGGCACGTGCCTAGGGGCGCAAAGGATTTGGGGCGCCAAATTTTGAATACGAAAAAAAAATAAAGAAGGCGGAAAATGATTCCGTAAGGTAACTGATAATTTATGAAGAAGAATGTTTAGGCCATGAAATTCCTTACGGCTGCCGGTTGCCAGTCCGGGACACGGCTGGTCCATAGGTGGTGGATAATGGTAAGACTCTCTGACTCTCCAACAAAATCAAAAGAATAGTAATGATAAGAGCCAACGGAAAGAAAGAGAGTTAAGGGAAATTCCCTCCCGAACCAAAACTGGCAAATCAAGAACTCAAAAAGAAATGCTCTGCTGGGTTTTTTGGACCCCCCTATTATTTCATTAGTATTCCATACCTCCCAGACCCTCCCTCTCAACCCCCCCTCCGTATAAATCAGATATGAGGGACGCAATTGTTTGAAGTGCCTAGGGCGCTAGTAATATCAAAAAAGGCCCTGCTTTAATATCTAAAAAACTATAAATTTTACAAAAAATGTAGTCACAAAATTCTTAGACTATTTTAAGACAAATCTAACGATATGTCGGTTTTAATAATTGAGTCATAAATAACGGAGAACACTCAAATTTAGTGGTTGAATGTCCGGCTATACGGGTGCTGAAGGTGGTCATATTAATGACACAGTAATAAACAGCTGATAATAAGTAAATAAACAGCTGTTTTAATAAACACCTCTTTTAATAATAAATACTATTACAAATAGCATTTATATTTTTGGTTAAACTTCGAACAGCTTGCTCCGAGGCCTAGAATGGTTGCAGGTCCGTTACCTTATAGTTTGTCCAAACAGACGTGTGCTGTAAGCCATAAAATTGACCCTCGCTCCCCTGTAGTTGGGTTTGTAGTTGTTGATTTATAAAAGAACCATTAGCAGCAGGCAGGCCGTGTGAGTGTGTTTGCGCATGTGGAGCGAGGGTCGATTTTTTGGTTTAAAGCGCACGTCGGTTTGAACAAAGTATAGTAATGACGCTACGGTTTCGGCTTTTGTGTTTATTTCGTGTTCCGCTGGGGACTTGGCGTGAACTTGGGTTGCTTGGTATTAAATACCGGAAGATCTCTGGATATTTATTTAATTTAAATTATTTTAATGAATCGAGCCCAGGACAAACACCCGATAGAAGTCCCAACTCCCGGCCTCCCAGTAACGGGATCAGCCATTTCTTGAAACTACACGTAATTCTACTTACACCGTTGAAATTTTACTACTTAGCTAATAACACGCTTTCCATGACTAACGGATCGAAGTTGAGATATCGCCAACAAGTGTCGACTGGGTCCAGCCAACTGGCATGCAGCCTATTTGGGCAGCTTCCATTCGCCTATTAAGGTCTTCGCTTTACCAACTAATGCGCGTTGGAAGCTCGTCACTTTCAAAAGAGAAACGTTACAATATTTTAAACACGAGAAGTTTGTTACGGTTTAGCTCAAACATTTTTCTATATTTCGATGAAACTTGACTGTTTTATTCAACTTTTCTTTAAAATTGAAAATAGCCAAAGTCGTTTACCTATTTATTTTTGTAAAACTGGCCTTGGAATACAGGAATGGTCTCAGAAATTCCTTTATATATGACTAGTGGCTCTGCCCCTGCTCACTTCGCTCACCACCTTTCTTTATACTATGTAACAACAGATGTTAAATTATAATACAGTAAGCTTTTTTCATTGGTTTCCCTTTATGCTTGTTTATTTTGTTAACCTTACCTAAAAAAACTGTTGGTTGTAAAGAATAACTACCTGATTCTAAATTTGCCAATTTTATTGCTATTGTAATGAATGTAAATGCATCCAACAAAGTGTGTTGATTCAGTATAGGCCTCACCTAGATTTGTGTTTCTAAGCTTTTGATTCAAATCAGCTGTTTTATGTGTTATAGGGTTGGTAGTGAACTCTCGTACTGTATTTTGAACCCATTTTCAACACTTAAAGTCCTTTCTTAGTGAACCTGTACATAGTTGTATGAAGTTACCCTGAAAGTTTTAAGGCACTAGCTAGCATATAGCTTTGGGTGTACGTTGATTATTAATCAGTTATATTGCTAATATTATTGTTTTAATTTATCACAACGACTAGAGAAAACAGTTAATTTAATTTAGTATTAGTGTTCTTATTTTTGCTGATCTGTTTTTGTGCTGTATTCTTGTTGAATGTGAACCAATTGTATGCAAATCCTTGCTTGAATAGACGCATTAGGTATATGACAACGCTAATAGCCTATTATATTGTTAGCTATTGTATGCTGTTAATTAGTATAGAATAGAAGTCTATACAGTCCGGTGTGATCTCACCAGAAGTGTTTATGATTGCTTCTAACTGTACTTGCTTCGCTCGCAATATCGGTCTGTATTTTACCACATGAATAGTAAGATCACGAGCAGATTAATTTGATACACACGAGAAAAAGTTTACCTTTATAATATTAAGTTGTGTGTGTTATAGAACTAATTTAGGCTGTATGATTATTTTTGAGGCTAGAAGTAGTTGAATATGTATATTTAAAACAAAGTAAATGTGTGTGGTCGTGGGACCCCCGTCAAGAACGAAGTTCATCACGCTTTTTCTTCAATTCTTTTACCAGCTTTAACGGCAACATACACACATAATTTTAATCTTTCAATTTCCGTTTATTATTAGGTTGTTTATTATACAAATATCTACTGTTTCCATACGTTTAATGTTATTATAATAAAGGTGTAGAATTCATTATAACATCAAAGCTATGACGGTAAACACAGCTGTTAAATGTCCATTAATTGTAAATGCATTCAATAAACATAAAATGTTGGTTCATCCGTCTATTCCTAACCTAAAATTATTGCGTGTATGTTTAATTTATTTTACCTGTCTTAACGGCAATATACATACAGTAATTTTAGGTTAGGCCTGGACTTAAAATTACTTTCTAGGCCTAACCTAAAATTATTCTATGCATGTTGCCGTTAAGGCTCGGCTCTCTACATTCAAAACGGCGAGGTTGGGTACCAATTTCAATGTTAAATAACCAAAACATACCTTCACTATTAAGCATATTTTTGTGTTGTTTTTGGAAAAAATCGAAAGCTGTATTTTTTTCTCTTAAAGTAAAATAGATTGTGGGTGTTGATTGCTAAGGTTTTTTGCAATATCTCTTTTTGCAACTAAGTAACAAATTAATAAAATTTACTATCTTTTACTATTTATATCATACGTTTATGAAAACAATAAAACGGTTTTTGAAAATGTATTTAGCAATCAACATCCGCATATGACAGTAATTCAAAATGAAACCAAATTTTTAAATTTATTCCCCGAATTAACAGAAAAAATGACTTATTCTGTAGCATTGCTCTTATGGGAATCAGATTCAATATGGCGGACAGGGTAGCGCCTCCTTAAGGTTGGTAAAATATGTGATATATATATGCACAATAATTTTAGGTTAGGCCTGTACTGATGAACGAACGTATTACTTTTACTGAATGTACTTCAGCACTTGACGATAGTAGCTGAACTACGCCGGACGGAACCGATCGTTTCTTAATTTAAATTGATAAACCAAAACACATGATTCTTTACATTCAATGCCATATCAACCCATTTGGTAACGCTTTTTTCGTTACTCGTATTTTATATTTGTCATTGCTACAGCAACCAATTAATGACACTTTTTTCGTTACGCATTACATTTTCTATTTGTTAACTCCTACCGCAACCCGCGTTAAGGAACTTCGTTCCAAAAATTGTTTACTTCGTTCTTAAGTAGAAACTACTTAGGCATACAAAAAACAAACTATATCTAACTTGGAATATGCCTTTAAGGATTTTCAACATGGTAAAAGTACAGAGCCTACAGTTAAAAGCTGTACAACGACAATACGCCTATATTTGTTACTCAACAGAAGACCAAACTTTGATGATTCTATTAAAATATCAAACATTCGGACCAATAGGCCAAGACAGTGAGTTTAAAATATGGTTTATTGTTTGTAGGCCTAAATTGTGTTTTAGGCTGTCAAGAATGAAGTAAACCAAAAGAATTGTAAAAATACAGACATTTTAAACGATTTCTAACCTCAAAGCCTATTTTATAGCTTATTATAGCCTGCGTTCGTTTTATAACTCATATAAAAAAACCACCAACATACAGACATTAAGAAGTTTGTTACTGAAGTTGTAAACTTGTAAACATAACCCCAAAGTATAACCTAGGCTAGGTTCTGAAAGTATTTCAGATGACGTACGGAATCAGCTGTTGTATGTCTGAAATGGGAATTATTGTTTACAGCTGTTCAATAACGTAACATATGTCTTTAATTAAAACGGTAATTATGTTGCAATACCTTGCTCGTGTACAGTACCATTTCGTAAAGACAACATTGGCAAACATTGGGTTTGCGCAAATATTTTGATTTTAGGTTTGAAACGTATGGCATGGTAGTTTTGTGGGCAAACGTTTGAAGCGAATCGGTCGAGACCGAAACAGTTTGAGCAACACTTTAGGCTTGACAATAAGGTTTGAAGTGTATGACAGTGATTGCGCAAACATTGAAGGGTAAACAGCTCTATTCAAAGGAGTCGCCGCTTACCAGGCATCTGAGAGTTGCTAGTAATCTCTGTTCTGCCGATATTGATTCTTTCAGGACTGAACTTCTTTTTTTAAATTAATGGTGTAACCATTTCTAGCAGCTCACCAAACTTATCTGCAATCCATCTGTAGATAGTTTTCATAATCCACTTCCGAACTTATTTTAAGCTCTGCTACTAAGCGGTCATTGCTAAATTAATTTCTCTTCTTCAACCATTCCTTTATCCAGATCCTCTGCTTTATTTTTCGTTAAACAAGCAATTATAATGGCGGCACAAGCATTTTCCATGTCTGACATCCTCTCCCGACAATTTCACTAACTAAAGTGAAACTTATTTTGAATGTTTGAGCAAACCGTTACATAGAGTATGGACCAATGATTGCGCAAATACGTTGTTGCAAAAACCCAAGGTTTGCGCAAAACTTTTGAAGTGTATGGGGGGGCCTTAACTCACATACGCACGTACGCTCGGTTTTATAGGAGTTGATTATCGCAGCTCGTGCATCACTGAAGATGGCGATCTTGTCGTTGAAACGCGTTCGAGTTGATACGCGTACTCGTGAGATTCTGAGTTTCAAGTTATATTCTGTTAAGTACCCCAATCGTACGTTTAATTTCGGTTGTGCAAAAAACTAGGAACATTTTAACGTTGGTATTGTGAATTTTCTTTCTAACAACAACAATTACTGAAGTTTTGTCAGAGAGTACTGAAATACACTGTAGTTAAACATGCAATTTAACTAGTCACGTTTTAAGGCAGGGAGCCAAATGTAGCCATTCCCGAAGGATAAACAGGACGACGGTCGTTACGTTCCCGATATTCCAGGCACATGTAGTACAGGTACTTGGGGCAAATAGGAGATGTAAAGGACGGAGGCTAATATAACTTTAGGAAGTCCAATACACGGTGTAAATATCATTAATAATAAAAAATTACCCACAGCTGTGAAATAATGTGTACACGTGTTCCTAAAAACATGGACTCCTAGTTAATGTAGTTTTATTCATCCAACAAGATTTATTTTAGGTAAATTTCTAAGATAGTTGACCGATCGAAGCGAGGTCTCCGTTTTAACTTGACCATTCAGCATTTCGTCTGTGTGTCTGTCTGTCTCACGATTACGGCCAAACGCCTAAACCAATTTTGATGATTTTTTGCATGAATGTTCCTTAATCCTAGGTCATTTTTCATTCATTTTTCATTAATACAGTTCTCCATTTTTAATTTTTAATCCCTTAAATAAAATAAAAATTTCGGCCACAAAGTTTCTCTCAGTGTAAGTTTTTTTCCAAAGCCAGTTTGTGGCTTAAACTTAAGTCGAATTTAAAAACTAACATTTATCAGGTTGCAAATTAGATTTTAAACAAAATTGTATTCTAGATTTTTTCCGTATCTCTAACGGTAAGCTCACAAAATGGCCGTAAACTTAAAATTTGTTCAAAAACGTCCAAGTTTTTGTATTTTAACCATGTTTTTATACATTTATTCTAAACCAATTCAAAAGTGTTCCATAGCTTTTTTGTAGATAAAGGTTCAAAGAATTTATATATGTCAGTAAAAAAAAAATATTGAAGTAAAATTAACAAAGTTTTTAGCTCAAGAAACAATCACATTCAGTAACGAAAGGAAAACGTTAACTTTAGGCCTACATAAAAAGAAGTAAAAATGTTTTGTATTTTTTTTCATAAACGTAAAAAAGTTTCGTAATTTAGTTCTAAATAAAACTGTATAAAAATATTTATCAATTTCAAATTTCTTATTTTGAAAACACCAGTTTTTATGTTCCTACTACAAGACTGCTAACAAAACCAGGCCTGTTTTGAATAGTAATTTAGGAATATATCCTTTGCCCCAAAATGGCATATTATTATAAGAAAGTGTAGAGGATAAATCAAAGAATTGAACTGTGTACGTCTAAATTATTATTTTATAAAAGTATTTGACTTAGCTTTACTTGAATTAAAAAATGAGATGAAACAAATGGAACCTCGCGGCGATAAAGGACATAAAAATTACCTTTGGACAGCGTGGGAAGTGTTGGTACACGGGTTGAGATCACTATCACGATGCTTTAACATCGTTTGTTTTCATTATTTCTAATATTGGAATATGATATGGAACTATAAATACATTGTTAAGTTTTAGTTATTTAAGTATGCAAATATTTAATTTTATATTTTCCCGTTATTTGTAGCTACCTTACTCATTATTAACCTATATAAAACACAATGCCCCCTTAGAGAAAATCTTTAGCAGATAACGCTCAAGAAAAAAAAAAACCGAAAACTAGAAACCCCGGAATCGCGGGAATTGCAAAATAATGTTTCACTGGCTAAACCTTCTGCTTACTTCCTTACTGGCACACTATTTTTAACCTAAGCTCAAAACCACATTTGTTATTTCAACGAGCGAGGTGTACTGTTTACAGAACTACTAGTACCTATTACTGTTGCTACTTTTATATCATATCTACCTAGTTTTTTTTCATGCTCCTTGGACTCCAAAAATATAGTTAATTCAACAGAGTATGTATACAGAGTGTAAAGTAAGTCCTGATACACCTTGATAAAATTTAAATGGTTTGCTATTCTACCTTACCTATTATAAAAAAATGTCTGGTGTTTAAGGTTGGTTTTAAATGTTACCTCCTTTTGAAAGGGGGGGGGGGTTAAAGTTTGAAACTTTATTTTTTTAAATGGCAACCCATATCCTCCCCAAACCCCCTTCCTCATACCACCTACAACTTAAAAATTTGATACTACTGGTACATCAAACTGATGCCCTTTAAAATCCACGAGTTTCTGTGGTAAGAAAATAAAATTCAGCTGACGAATATTATTTTGTATGTTAATTTTTGACTTTAAATTATTAAAAAAGAATTAAATAGATGTGCAAAATCTGATCTAGGGCAGTGATTCAATATCAGGGGAACTTTAGAAAACCTATTTATAAAATCCCAAAAAACCATCATACCACCTACAACTTACACATTTGATACCATAGTCTGTATACTTCAGGTTGGCCAATGGATCCGGGACTACCTGAGCCTACACTTAGGGGAGGATACCCTGTCCGCCATATTAAATCTGATTCCCATAAAAGCAATGCTACAGAGTAGGTCATCTTTTTCCGTTAATTCGTGGAATAAATTTAAAAACTTGGTTTCATTTTGAAGTACTGTCATTTGCGGTTGTTGATTGCTGAGTACATTTTCAAAAACCGTTTTATTGTTTTCATAAACGTATGATATAAACAGTAGACTTTATGAATTTTTTAATCAGTTGCAAAAAGAGATTAACACAAAAATATGCTTTAAAGTGAAGGTATGGTTAGGTTATTTTAACATTGAAATTTGTAGCCAACTTCGCCGTTTTTAATTTAGGGATCCGAGCCTGAAATGAGTCACCTACTTTTAGCTAACCATAATTTGACATTTTGAAACATATATTTGGAATCTGAAAAAAAAAACACACGAAAAATGATACCAAACTCAACTATGTTGGATTTTAAAATTAGTATTAACACCAAAACTAGTTAGCTGTTTATATCTCATTACATTTTGCCATTACATATTAAATGTTGTGATAGGAAAGTCGAGTTTGGTATAAATTCTCATAACTTGCTTAGTAGATTCAAAATATGTACTTAAAAATGTCAAAATATGGTTTGCTAAAAAAAATGTATCCTCGTAGGAACACAGGCAGTAGGTGACTTATTACCTAGAAAGCTGTAACCCTGACGGAGGCGGCGAGGGATTATACTTTGTCCAAACAGACGTGCGCTTTAAACCATAAAATCGACCCTCGCTCTCACATGCGCAGATACACTCACCCTTCCTACCTACTGCTCTTCTATGAATCACCAACTAGCCCCAGTGCTAGAAAATCTGATTTTTCTAGCCGTTTACTTTACTTAATTTTACTCTAAATATTATTCTTATCAAAATGGGTCCAAACATGTTACAATTGTGACAACTCTAAGCAGTTTTACGGTCAGTAGGTTACAAAATCATTAATGTGACTACTTAAAAATGGTTTTTGACATTTTATTTGACAAAAAATATGTTATGCTCGTGTTGGTTTAATAATATTATTTTCTTGATTTAACATCAATTGTAAAGTAACATTTAAAACGAATTTGTATTTATTTTTATTTTGTTTTATTTTAGTATACGTTCACGTTTTTTGTTTAGTATTGATTCTGATTTAGTTTCTTTTTTTGCGTACATTAGAAATTTTAGAAGACACTGTTAGTTTTATGTTTTATAATATTATTTTATTGATTTTATTAGTAATTGTACAGTAACATTGCAAAATTAATTTGTAATTATTTTTATTTTAGTCTTAGTATACGTTCACTGTTATATTGATTATGATTTAGTTTGTTTGTTTTTTGCATATGTTTGAAATCACTACTAGAGTTATTGTAATTATTATGTTATTGTGATCATGCTAATTCAAATAAAATGTCAATAACCATTTTTAAGTAGTCAAATTTATGATTTTTTAACCTACTGATCATAAAACCGCTTAGAGTTGTCACAAATGTACCGTGTTTGGACTCATTTGCGAAGAAAAATATTTAGATTTCAGTAATTAGAGTAAACATTAAGTAAAGTTAACAGTTAGAAAATGTGGTTTTGTAGTTGGCGATTCATAGAAGAAAGATTAGCGCCAGGTAGGCAATGTGAGTGTGTTTGTGCATGGGGAGCGAGGGTCGACTTTATGGCTTACAGCGCACGTCTGTTTGAACAAATGTCAGGGAGTCTGGGTTTATCAGTCAACCTGAAGTATACAGACTATAGTGACACTGCACATCAAATGTATGCACTTTAAAAACTAATAATTTCTGTGGTAAGAAAATAAAAATCGGCTACCGCATTCGTTTGCTAAGCTTAACAATTTTATTTTGTAAATTATTTTTTAGAATTTTACGAAGATATCGTTGTAAGTATTACAGTAAATGCTTTTATTTTAAATCTTGTACGAGTTAAAAAAATTACAAATGTTTACAATTTGTTAAAACTAGGGGAACCCCGTTGGGACCTTATACACATAGGCCTAATCATGTCCTTAATAATAACCGCAAAGCTAAGATGGTAAATAATGTTAAATGTCCAAATTAAATTATTTCGTATATTTTATAACAGCAGTTATAATAAAGGTTAAAAGAACCGGCAAGGCTCTGTCTGGTCTACACTTTAATAAAAACCTAACCTAACAGTTAGAAATACGAATAATTGCTTCAAAGTTTGAAATCAGCTGTTAATGGAAATACTGGAGCAAACTGGTGTTTTATCTGTTATTTTTTTCAATTGGTTGCTATGGTAATAAATGTAAATACATGCCAATGTGTTGGTTCACCAATCTAGGCCTAACCTAAGATTTTTCCGACTAGATTTACAAATATTGAAATAAAAAAATTTTTATATCCAAATGAATTATAGCCTATGTTATTCAAGAATAGCGTAGCTTTTTATTAGCGAAACTATTTTTTCAATCGGTTTAGTAGTTCCAGAGATTACCCTCTCTACATACATACAAACAAATAAATTTTACCTCTTTATAATATTAGTATGGATAAATCGCCTCTATGAATATCAAAACACGGCCGATGTTTACACAACTTGCCCTAAGTCGTTGTCATGGACAACAGAAGAATCAGTTTAACCTAGACTCGAAATAAATGTTTGTTTGCAAAACTCTGCCAAGATTTGTCAGGCCTCTGATGCTTAGGGGCTTAGAGGTCGGGAACCTTTGCCAAAAGGAAAAACTTTCCGGATTAAACAAACAAATCAGCAAAAGGTATCGTTTCCCGCTAAATCACGTATTTTCCCGCCAAACACGTGTCCCACCGAAGGGAGGGTTTCCCGGTAAAGAATAGTCCATTCCCTAATCTCTTTCTATACAGCGTGATTCATGAAGAAACGGAGAAACTTTCAGGACGTGTTCTACCAGTGAAAATACAGTAAAAAGTTCATATAAGTTCGGAAATGCTTTGTTTTCCAGTTATCCGCCATTTTTTTTTGTTATAAAATACTTAATTTCTTTGGATGTAGGAAATATATTAAACGAAAATTTTGGATACATAATTGGGGTGACATCTTTTACCCATGTACGAAAAACCAAAATGTTTTTCATATATTTTCAAAATGGCGACCGTTTAACATTTTTAATTAAAAATATCTCGAAAACTTTTACAAAATATCTACAAATAAAAAATCGCCATTTTTAATGACAAACATAACTGCTTTTTTAATATTTCTGTAACTCAAAAGGTAAGCGAGTTATTGGCTAAAAACTGAAAATTTCGATATTATGGACAACTAACAAGAATGAATTATTCTGTTTACTATTTTTACGAATTTTAATAAACTATGGGAAATTCCTACGTTGGATCCATCTATGCACATAATCATATGTTATGTTTCCTTTATAATAAAGATTAAAGCTAAGATGGTAAATAATGTTAAATGTACAATTAAATTATTTCGTATATTTTATAGCAGCAGTTAATAATAAAGGTTAAAAGAACCAGCAAGGCTCAGGTTCAACACTTTAATAAAAACCTAACCTAAAAGTTAGAAGTACAAATAATTGCTTCAAAGTTTTAAATCTGGTGCTAATGGAAATATTAGAGCAAACAGCTGTTTTATCTGTTATTTTATTAAATTGGCTACTATGGTAATACATTCAAGAAATATGTGTTGGTTCATCAGTCTAGGCCTAACCTAAGTATTTTTTCCAAATAAATTTACAAATATTTAAATAAAAAAATTTTAATCAAAATGAATTATAGCCTATGTTATTTAGGGATAGTGAAACTTTTTTTAGTAAAATTCTTGTTTCAATCAGTTGATTAGTTCCGGAGATTGCTTCCTACATACAAACTAACAAATTTTACCTCTTTATAATATTAGTATAGACAAGAGATAAAAACATTTCCTCTTTTTAATTTAGTATAGTTTGACAGAGTTGTTTATATATTTCTTAAATTTCTAAATGTCCCCCCTCTGAAGTAATTTGTTCCACATTATCGGGAAGTAAAAGAACTCAGTAAATAAGCCGAGGTCGGCTCCTTTTGGCACCGGCGCGCCGATACTTGTGTTGTCTTGAAACGGTTCCAAAATTCTAAATCTAACACAAGTCTTCAATCAGATACTATGTGAAATACGTTTATTTCTTTTGCGCTGCCTTTTCGGAAACTTAACTGTTTGGGGTTTGTTTATTTCTTTTGTTTTCCGAAAGTGCGTCCAAGAGGGCTGCTAATGTCGCGGGTTAGCGTTTACATATTATAGAATGCTACTCGTAAACATTCATAAATACAGAGTGTGTCTGAACTCTCCTTACGTCCAGAGTACAGTCCTTGATGAAAATAATCTAAAAACCTAATGGAAATCTAATGGAAGTCTATCTGGTGACGTTGCCTGTCCGAATTGTTTTTGTAAAAAAAGAAAGCTGTCGTGGGGCTGCCGACAGAAGTGAATACTGTCCTTTATAAAAATCGTTGGTTATATTATTTTATTCCGAAATTTTATCATTATTTTTTTGTCCCATTTAAAATGATTGAAATCTAAATACAATACAAATTACATAAACATGATTGTCTGTATATTTATAGACTATGAACTATTTAATTGCTAGTAAGTGCCCCGTGAAAAATCATAGGCAGATTAATTAGATATACATCAGAAATACATAATTTAAGGACTTTATCTAGGCCTAAATAATTATGCAGACGTGGATTTTTAACTCGGTAAATGTGTATAAAATTAAAAGGATTATAAAACTGCCTATTTGTTAAAGTTTTGTATTTATAGACATTATTATATAATTAAATAAATATACAAATATTATCCTTTAATTGCTTTTCATATCATATTGATATATCAAATTAATTATTTAGACGTTAATAATATTATAGTGAAGAAATTAATAATCGAATATGTTTATATGTTATACGAAGATGTACAAACGTTTCCGAATATAAACGAATTGGTATCTCTTCTATAAATTTGTATAAAAGGATACATATAGATAAATAAATGTAGATGATAAAAGGATGTATTTATATTTAGTTTATAACCTCAAAGCAAATCCTATAACGTATTATTATAGCTTATGAGTTATTTAACTCATATTAAAACATCAAGAAATTAGAATGATTAAAGTTGTAAACATAACCCCAAAGTATAATCTACGCTGGGTTTTGTTTATGAATTACAGGTGATGGGTGAAATCAGCTGTTATATTACTCACGGACGTACACTCCCTTTTATAGGAGTTGATAGTGTATAGACTATAATAGACAACCATGTTTATATTATTTTTTTTAGATTTCAATTTTAAATTAAACAAGATAAGTAATAAAATATAATGATCAAATTTTGGATTAAACTAATAATAACCAACGATATTCATGACAGTTTCAACTTCTGTACTGAACTAACACATGTTTCTTGAAAGCCTTCGAAAAAGGCTTACTTTATTATAATTTTAATATCTGTTGTTAAATATTAAAGTGTAAACAGTTGACTTTTATTAAAAGTTTAACAACATAAATATTTAGGTTAGGCCTATACTATACAACACACGTTTCTTTAATACATTTACATTCATTACCACAGCAACCAAGTTAGCAATTTAGACTTTTACAAATGAGAAAGCACTATATGTCCATTTTAGAGGTATCACCATCAAGTGCAGTGTCCATTTCATCGGTAGCGTGACGTGACTAAATCCATACAGCTATTGAGTTTAAGCCTTTGAAATTACCACTGCCTATTTTAGTTCGTTGATTTGTTCTTCTTTTACAATCAGCTGTTATAGGCCTACTACCTTACTCTCGCAGCGGAAAAACTCGCTTTTAGGCCGCGGATTATGGACTGCATCGCTTCTCTCGTAGCCATAGGCGGCTCAAGAACAAATTTCCTGGGGGGGGGGGGGGGTAATTTAGTATGGACGCACCGGGAGGTCTGGGTGGATGAAATATATGGGTGAACAAATTTGTATAGTTAGGCACCAGGAAATCACATTTTCCGCCATTCTAGCACTGGACAATCAAGGAGTTTGTGGACAATATGTCTTGTCCTGCTCGTTTCTTTAGCTATACTCTTTTACATTATAACTATACAGGATGTCCCACAAGTAAAGTGCCAAACTTCGAGGAGTGGTTCTATGGAGCAAAATAAGATAAAAAGTTCATATAAACACAGACCCGAAAACGCTTCGTTTTATAGATATCCGCCATTTTGTTTATTGTACAAAATAACTCTTATCTAAAACACTGTTTGACTAATTGAGTTCAAGCTTGGCACGAAGTTTAACCTAACAATGATATATCTCATGAAAAATAAGCGATTAAATCCAATCTTAAGTTTCAAAATGGAGGCTGTTTGAAAATTGTAAACATAAATTACTCAAAAACCGTACATGTTAACACAAAATGTCAAGACATCTGTTTTGTAGCCCTTTTGATTCAATATTGGAGGGTGTAACTGTCAAGACAGTCGAATGAAGGATAATAGTTAAGTTATGTATAATAATTGGTTTATTCAACCCGTCATCCTATACCAACACAGTAAACACAGCAATATTGTACGTACATTTTTGCTGCCACTATCGTTTAATAAACTATTATCCTTAATCCGATTGTTTTGACAGTTACAGCATCCGAAAGGGAATCAAAAGGGATATGAAAAAGGTGTCTTGACATGTTTTGTTAAAATGTATGGTTTTTGAGTAATTTAGGTTTGAAATTTTCAAACAGCCGCCATTTTGAAACCCATAATTGGATTTAAACGTTTATTTTTCTTGAGATATATCATTGTTAGGTTAAACTTCATGTCAAGTTTGAACTCTATCAGTCAAACCGTTCTCTAGCTAAAAATTATTTTGTACAAAAAACAAAATGGCGGAAATCTAGAAAACGAAGTATTTTTGGGTCTGCGTTTATATGAACTTTTTTTATATTTTGATCCATATAAACATTTTCCCAAGTTTGGCACTTTACTTATGGGACATCCTGTATAGCACAGGAAACTTCCACAGTCCGAACGAAGGTTACGTTTGTACAGTCATTATCCAATAAAGGCATTATGTGTGAAACACAATGGCAAATACAACGTACTCATTGACTACTCCCGACCTTAGGTGTCACCATAAGAGTCACTGCGATAGCTCATCTTTCTTAAGGAAATACGCTAAAAAGAATAATCTTCCGTTCTTTTTAAAGAAGCTCCATCTTAAGTAAGTTACATGGAGATTGGCGTGCAAAGCACGAAATATTATCCTATGCGTATATTTATATGCGCATCCTAACCTGACGTTTGCCATGCGTTATTTCTCATCCTCATCCATCATCTATACACGTGCCCAGTGAAGCAACATACGAAAACCAAATATCCCGCAGAATCGTTTTGTCCCTCCTGATATTAATTAACATATATATTTACCAAAGCTTATCTACTCTATAGGTTCATGATAACGGCTTGTTTTTGACAAGAGTTTGTTTTAAAAAGCTGACCAACGTAATAACACTTAAAATTCAACGGGAAATTACCATAACAACTCTGTTAGTATTGTATTTATCATTATCTCTATTTACAATTGAGTGGAACACAAATCAACCCTGAACTAACCACTGACGAAACAAAACAAATGGCGAAATATAAGCCAGAGAGCTGGCTCGAGATGCGTGTGGCATGTGTCGCCAAACACCGACCGATCGGTGATCGAGTGAGGTGCGTGGCGCAGCGCGAGGCACATAAGATGCGCCACGTCACAGCTACTTCCGGGTGTAGAATCCCGTTTAAAAGCATTGGTTGGTTTTCGCGTGGCTTGCAGCCACTTGACAATTGTAGCTAGCTGCATGCTACGAAACTTCAGTGTGTATTGTCCAATTTAAA
>JAGFPH010003783.1:128924-139444 GCA_018207615.1 Philaenus spumarius
TTTTTGATTTGATTGCCAAAATAGAAACCATTCCTGTGATTCACGATGTATAGATTGCGTGCATACCCCCACTCAATAACGGAGACTCTGATCTGGTGACTATTAATTATTGACGATCGAGTGCTTTAATCTAGTGCTTCGTGAACGGTTACCGGCAACGCGCGTCGCCCGTATATGCATAATTTTAAATGTGAACTCGTTTTGTGTTGTTAAAGTGTTTTATTGTGTGTTTTATGTATATTTGAGAATGACTGAATGATAGTCGAAACGCGTCATATGAAGTAGTAATAGACTACCTTTCATAAACATTAAGGACTGTTCGGCAGTATCACCTCATAAACAAAGTAAATTAATTAGTAATTAATTAATAACAATCCAGTTGGGCTATATGCATAATAAAATGGGTAATATCATAGGCCAGATTTCTCAAGGTTGACATTTTCATCTTGTCCCATTTAAAAATAAAAAATAACAAACAATATTCTCTATAGTCAAATAGGCCTAATAGTTTTTTTTAACACAATTTTAGGTTCAACCTTTACTGAACCAACACAGGTTCGAGAAAGGCTTACTTCATTCTAATTTTAATATCTGTTGTTAAATATTAAAGCTAAACAGCTAATTTTTATTAAATGTTTAACAACGTAATTTTAGTCAGGCCTACACTGAACTAACTCACATTTCTTTAATACAGCATAACAACCATTACATAACAACCAAAATAGGAAATTTATATATTTTAAAAAAAATGAGAAAGAAATATGTCCATTTTACATGTATCACCAAGTAAACTATTTTAACAATACTTACAAAATGAGAAGCGCAATGTCCATTTCAACGATAGCGTGACGTGACTAAACCCTTAGAGCTATTGAGTTTAAAGGTGCCTGTACACTGGAGAGTGATTTTCATAGAGCAAGTCTAGCTAGTCCGTCTGTGTACACTGTAGAGTGATTTTCCCTAGATAGAGCATTCGTAGAGCGGAGGTAGTCCCTAGCTAGAGCCCTCTCTGAACTATCGATATATACTTATGGATCGCGCACTGGGCTATAGAACCTGAACCGGAATCTGGGGTTGCGTCCGTGGTCTGAAGGCGTCGTAAGTGGGCAAGAACACGCCCGGCACACGCGGTACGATAACGATTACAATAACGATGTTCCAACAGTATAAAACTCTGTAGATTTTTCAATATGTTTATATTTCACAATGCAGATTTGTTTGTAAATGTTGGTAACTGTTGATTATCCCATGATTTTTATAATAAAGAACATTACATTATTGTAGATTAAGATTATGTATGTATGTAGTATAGTTCGTTGCTCTGAACCTGTGTACACTGAAAATCGTAAATACACTAGGTAGAGCAGCGCTAAAAATTTCTGAGAGCAGTGTGAGTCTAGGTTTTTTTTTTAGCTGTGTTGTGAAGTTAAAATGTCGTCAAGAGTGCGTTTAGCAGATGGGGTGGTTGTGTGCGCCTTGTTAAAAAAGAAAATTATGGAGAGTTATCATAATTTTAAAAATCACACTCAGATTAATTAGTTACATATCAGAAATAAATATTAAAAACATAGGGCCTACTATGTAAAAATAACAGATTTTATCTAGGCCTACGTAACTATGAATACGGGGATTTTTAACTCGGCAAATGTGTACAATTATAAGAATTATAAAACTGTAGGCCTTTTTGTTCAAATTTTTTTTTATATACATTTTTATATATTTAAAGAAAGATAAAAATATTATCTTTTAATTGCTTTTTATTTCATATTAATAGATCAAATGATTCAGAAGAAATTAATAATCGAATATATTTATATCTTATACGAAGATGTACGAATGTTTTCAAAGTTAAACGAATAGGTAACATTCTTTAAACTACTTGTATAAACGAATATATTGATGATAAAAGGATGTATTGTTAATTTGTTATACAGTTTATAACCTCAAAGCAAATTACAGCATACATTAGTTCTATAACTCATATTTAAAAAAATCAACTTCACAAGAAATTATAATGATTGACGTTGTAAACGTAACACCAAAGTATAATCTAAGCTCGGTTTTGTTTAAAACCACCACTGACTACACGTAGAGCACTTTAAAATATTCAAGTGGTCTACACTCGGTTCGACGTTCACCGTGTAGTACAGGTCTTACAGGAGAATAGACATTCTACTACCACTGTAAGGAACATCACGTTTATTGTCATGCGGGTTGCGTCAACTGTACTAGCGTTGCATGGGGTTTGATGTTTTTAGTTTGCTAGTACCGCTGAGACTGTCGTATGTATAATATGACTTATGGGCGCTCTGTACTGCACGGTGAACGTGGAATCCAGTGTAGCCAAACACTGTGTACACCGTAGAGTCGGCCATCTACAGCTAGAGCTTAGAGTAGTCTCCGCTAGGGTTCTCTAGCAGCTGTGTACACTGGAGAGGAGCTTAGAGCACCCTATCTAGAGCTACTCTATGCTCTAGCTAGGGCAAAAACTCTCCAGTGTATACCTACCTTAAGCCTTTGAACGTACCACTGCCTATTTTATTTCGTCGATTGCTTCTTATTTTACGATTAGCTGTTACATTAAACTTCTGGTTTATATTAGTAGGTGTGTCAACCAATGAAGAAGAAAAAATTATCGACGAAATCAAAAACGCAAAGCGTCTCAAGTATCGAAAAAGTGCTCGGTGCGCCTAAAGAAGTTTTCACTTCAATAATGTATCCTTTCCTACAACACCACGTCTAACATATCTTCAACACCATCTAGGGCCAAAAGCGAACTTTTTAAAGAATTAAATATATGTTTAGGTATGTGCAGTCTTTAATATTTTCTGGAATTCGTTAAAATTTTTAGGCGCGATTACAGAATAAATTTTGAGTTATGCTATTTATGTTTTAAAAGGTTAAAAACGCGAAAGTGTTCGTGTTAGGCCGAAACTTAGTCTGGCGCGTTACCACGATTTAATCCACTTCACTGCCAGTTCCTCTATATCAAACGACTCTTTACAGGCCGAGGAAAATGTTTTTGTTATTTTTTAAGTTTTTAGTCACTATTTTAATTTGTTAAAGAAAAGAAACTTATTCGCCTTCAAAATGCATTCAATACTGAAGAAACACCTTCTGATTACAGGGTTCTCGGAGCAGGATCGCAGCAAGCCTCCTTGGGCAGAACCTCCAGTACCTTTGCTTCCAGAACTTACTCCACAGTTTGACACGTTCTCAGGAAGTGTGGTCACTAAACCGGGGCAGACGGTCCAACTCCCGTGCAGAGTGAGAGACCTCGGGGATAAAGTGGTAAGATTCGATTGGTCAAGAATAAATTTCCGATACATCAGTCTATTATGTACATTTTGTAATGGTACATTCAGTTGCAATGTGCTTCGGTTGGCAGCACTACTCTCTTTCCTAGAAAAAAGTCGAGGTCCGCAAAAATATTAGCTGGGAAGCGCACAGTGGTCGGAGACTGTCAAAAACCACAATGTTTCACTTGGCTGCTAAAATGGGCAAATTCATTGCATTTTTGACGTTCAACTGAATCATTTATAAACTTGGAGGGTCAGGCGACTTTTACAATGAGCGACCCGAGAACAAAAATTGATCGACTCCAGAATCAAAATTAAAGTTTGAGTGACCCCAGAATATTGTTTTCACGATGTATTAGTTATTATCTTTAAGGACATTAGGCCTAAAGAATAGTTTTAGACATTTTTAAGACATTTAGATTTAATGTAAGATTAATTCAAGGTATAGTGTAAAATTTGAAAAAATTCAAAAATCAATAAGTTGCGATAACGTGCGATTGGTTCAGAAATACTCATTCGGGTCTACAGAAACGAAAAATTCAAGAACCAGCTGCGTGCATCTGCGAGTCTGTTTGTACCGCAAAATCAACCTTTGCTATGAACTTTGCTATTTTAGTATTCTGATTGCCTTCCATCATTGACTACTTACTAGGTTACCGTTTATCACAGTCCGCACATAAAATGGGAACTGGAGCCCGAGCTGGAGGCTGAGGTGGAAACAAATTCTACTAACATATTTCGTACACTCAGACAGCTATGTGAGTAGACCAAGTTCCTAAATAACTGGTTGAAACCCAAAAAAACTTCTTTTTTTTAAATTCGCTCAACTCTCATCAGCTGTTGAACTACGTGATGGAATTATTTCGTCAGTGAATGTTCTTAAATTCTTTCGTCGTCATACCGTATATTGAAGTGTAAACTTCTATAGGTGCACCACGTCCAAAAAATGTGTATACATGTGTGTATAGCAGATTATATAATTTTCTTGTTGCTGGGGGTGTATCCGATTTTACCGTCCCACGTTTCACCATGTATTTTATGAAACGCTTCTAAAGTGAAACGCTCTATTCCATCTGTTTGAAAAAAGTTTTGGTCTTGCCGAGATTCAAACCAGCAGAGTCCATCACCGTAGGCTATCGCCTTAGCCGGTTAGGCTACAATCGCATTGCTAATTTAGTATAAGTTGGGTATATAAGTGTAACAGATTGTCCTACGTCGTAGGCTTAATCTGTTAATGTTAATATAATGTGTAGTTTAATTAGTAATACATCTGAAATGGACATTGTGCTTCCTCATTTCGTAAGTTGTGTTAAAAAGTAAACATTGTGCTTCCTAATTTCGTAAATTGTGTTAGTTAAAAAAGTTTACACTTCTCCCGTGTGGTCTTAAGCACACAATTACGTTTTTATAATTTTTTTCGAAATCGCAGACAGAACTTTAATTTTATTTTTATGAATTATTACAAAAGGTTTCTTGGTTACTTCTCATCCTTCATAACTTTTCTTACTGAAAAATGTCAAAACAATTATATGCCGTGACTTTTCTATCCTTATATTATAAAGAGGTAAAATTTGTTTGTTTGTATGTATGGGGTAATCTCTGGAAAACGTACTGAGCCGATTTAAAAAATAGTTTTACTAATAAAACGCTTCACTATCCCTGCGTAGCATAGGCTATAATTTATTTGGATAAAAACATTTTTCATTTAAATATTTGTAAATTTAGTCGGAAAAAATTCTTATGTTATGCCTAGACCTGATGAACCAACACATGTATTTACCATAGCAACCAATTGAATACAATAACAGGTAAAACAGCTATTTGCTCTAATACTTCCATTAACAGTTGATTTCAAACTTTAAAGCAATTATTTGTATGTCTAACTTTTAGATTAGGTTTTTACTGAAGTGTAGGCCTGAACCTTGCTGTTTCTTTTAACCTTTATCATAACTGCTGTTATAACTGCTAAAATATACGAAATAATTTGATTTGAACAGTTAACATTATTTACTATCTTAGCTTTGGGGTTATTATTAATCCTACACCTTTATTATAAAGAAAACATAACATGATCATCAGTATAGAAGGTTCCAACGCGTTTTGCGTGCGGAACATGCGGGGGTTTCCCCTAGTGTTTAATAATTCAAGTGTGCCGCCAGACAAAAACGTTTGAGAACCACCAGTCTACAGAAGTCTTGGTAACAGCCCGAAACAACTGGTTATTCTTTGCTACCGATAATCTTTAGTGAATAACATCATTTTGTCTCATATCTACTGTAAACCACGTAGTCATAGGATGTTTAACCTGTCTAATGCAATTATTACATTTTGTGTAAACACACATGGCTCAAATGATCTAAATTGACCCAGATATTATGCCTACCTAAGGGACCGCGTGGTCAAACAAGATGCAGGGGCTGTTATTAGTTGAACTGACTGTTTACACTTAATATTACCTCTACTCTAATCCAATACACATAGGACGGGATTAAATTTACCCTTACATACGGGATTAAATTTACTGCTTGCATAGTGCGAAGCAGGAAAACTGCACGTTACAGTCGATTGTCTCCAGAACGGGGAAAGTTCGCGTGATTATGAAGCACGCTAACTGAGCATGTGCAAATAATCACGACTAAAAACATATTTTACTTGTAGGGTGGGGAATTTTCGTACCTAGTAGAATAAATACTTCATGACGAGGATATAATTTATAAGTTACTTTAAGAAATCTAAGTTATGTTTCGATGATGATGAGAAGAGCAAGGGTTTTTATGTGGTATCGCTGTCTTCACTGCAGGCCTACAAGAATGATCAGGTGTGGTTTACTTTTCTGGGACTTTGGTTGGCCCTGGACTGACGACCGGGCAAGGAGGGTTAGGACCATAGATATGAATAATATGGATCGCTGACGCAGGTGGCGGAATAGCGCTAGGAACGAGCCGGCGGTAACACTGTTCCTCCCCACAACAGGAAGGGCTTTCCCGCCGCGTTGTGTGTCAGTTTCTATTGTGATTGCATTTAGTTGGTGCGTCTACTTTATATTATATTGTATAAAAACGCTCAATTTTTAAATGACTATTACTCCGAATGGAATTAATATTATATATTTGGAAACGATTATAGGTGCTAATTCTACAGACTATATTGCTTCTTTTGATGTAATAAAAAGTAACATTTATAATCCAAAGTTTGCATTTTTTTTTTTTTAATGTTGCAAAGGGAGAACCCTACTTACACAAAAGTTAGAAACACCTGTTTTGTCCGGCCTATATCTCGGAACCTATTAGAGATAACGCCATGGACTTTAAAATAAATTAAAACATAGACCTTTATCTTTAAGTACGTGCCAAATTCAAGTAGTTTGGAGATTTTGTTTAAGAGCTACAGCGTTTTGAAAAAATCTTGCAAGCTAAAAACCTGGTATAGGCTAAATCACTTTAGCGGTAATGTATTCCATGAACACAAGGAATTAGTAGAAATTGAAGAGGAAAGTCATAAATTAAAACTGATAAAAATTATTCGATTTTTGTTTTTTAAATAAAAAGTTTTGATTTAGCAAAGAAAATAACCATCGCAGAAAATACTGCCTCTACAGACAGATGACAAAAATGAAATAAAGTTATTTTTTCAGCCACACGTAGGCCTGTATGTCATTATATATGTAATGGTTTAATGTACTGTAACAATAAAAGAATACTGTAGTTTAAACAGACACAATTAACTTGTTTTTGTAACCTTAACCATAAAATAATATACTATAATACTAAACTACTATATAGTTCATATATGTTTACAGTTGTAAGACTGATTATAAGGTGTTTAACAAACGAAAATTACCCGTTTCTCAATGCTATCGCTGCACAGCGGAGCCCTTACAGTGATGGGGGAACTTGAGAGCGCCGGTTTGTTCTCGCAAACACGGAGTCAGCGATCCAGTCTTAGTAGTATATATCTATGGTTAGGACGTATTTATATGACCACAACGTTCCCCTCATCATCTATTCTGATCCAAAGAAGATATGATGCGCTTAAAGCTCCATGTGACATTCGATACAAAAACTCCTTAATGTTCTTCCTTCCAAGTCCTATAGTTTTCAGAAAGTTGAACATACTTTTAGATGGTAATCCACGGGCACCAACTTCCACTGCAAACAACTGAGGGCAAAAACCTTTCATTCTTGCAGCTGCTTCTAACTCATAGTATTTATTCTTCTTCTTTAAATGCTGCTGAGGTATATTAGTTTCCCGGGGTACAGTGAGTTCAACCATGTAGTTTTTAAAAAAATTCCGAAATTATGTTCAATATTAAATTCCGCCCTTTATTTTCTATAAAACAAATTAAACAATACATTTTGGGAAGTCAAATTGAAAAGCTTATAAAACAGAAATGTTTTTGTAATGCAACTTTTTAATATAACCAAACATTTTTAAATGGAGGCAATATGTTGTGTACATTTTTAGCGAATTTCGAAAGAAAAGATGAGCAATTGCACCTCTTATGTTGAGACCTAAGATCGAGAGTGGTTAATGAGCACCGATTAGGGTCCCCAGAACACGTTTTGGAGTGTCATTAAAAATATATATATTTGTATATTATGTTGTGATAGGATCAGTGCTCAGTGGATGGTAGGCTGTTAAGGAGTCCACATAAACATGTTCTATTTACAAATAATTGACTCTAAAGACAGCAATTTATGCCCGATTTGGTCCAAATTTGATACACACCGTAGGTTTTCTAAGTCGTTCGGACGAATTCGTTAGCCAAAAAATTCTAAAAACTAGAAGCACTTTTTTAGACCCGAAGTAACAATATTTGTACTAGAATGAAACGTTTGTGGGGTTTTATCTAAAAAAATAAAGATAGGAGATTATTCTTTGCATTTAGTTTTTTACACGACCTTATAGTCCGTCTGCTTCCCCCAAAATCGATCAAAACGTAAAATACCGTAAAAGCACCTGGTTAATATCGACGTGTGTGATTTTACCAGGTGGTATTTTTTGATCCGACGCTGACGGTTGGGATTTCGCGAGTTTGTCCGCTGCGAGCAAAGCGAAGAGGCCGCAAGGTCGAGGTGCAATCTCGCAAAGCGTGTTTTTTTGTTGCGAGCGGAACGAAGGAGTGCGTGAGCCGGGGTTGGAGGCTGAGGTTGAAACAAATTCTATTAATACATTTCACGAAGGCAGCTATTCTGCGCCTTTTTAAGTAGATCATTTTCCCAAATAGTTATTTGAAACCCTAAAACATATATACATTCAATATTGGAAATTCACTCAACTCACGTCAGAGGTTCAACTGCGTGGTCGAATTATTTAAATTGCATGCTATGGTAAGTCTCAATATTTACCCTATATTCATTACCTTCAATTATTCATATTGCTGCGAGTACGTGCATGGCCGCACTGCTCATGTGTCAGGATGCAGGTGAACGCTACCCTCACTACCCTACCCCGATCCAAGCGCCTCTGTCCAATCAATCGTAATTTCCTTCAAAATATAAAAGTATACAATAATCTGTTTGCATTTTCTTACACACGCCGCAAGAGTTGGTGAGCGTAGCTAGCAGTGAGGGAAGCCCTTTATTATATCTTATTACTACAGTATCTGTAATTTATATTTAAAAAAATGTCTTTGTAAAGTTGGTATAGTAAATTATATTATTACTCACCAGTTAGTAAAACTGCAAAACAATATGATTAGGGCTCGACAGTTCAAAACCCACTACAAATGTTCTCAACATTCAACTCCCGTTCTTGATTAATTCTGTGAACACAAAGTAAAAACGTTACAAATACATTACCAGTTATCCAGGGAAATTATTTATGTCAAGGTTGGTACTCTTGGTAATCATTTAAGATTAATGATTCCACAAATACACTAAACTCAACTTTTTCAGTCACTAAGTTTCAAGTTTCTTCTAAATTTCCCCAATTACGGGAAAGTAATCTATTTTTACCACTGCGATGTTTAACAGATTGTGAACATTACTTCTGCTTGAACTTTCTCTTAAGCCATACATCTTTATGCCAAAAGGTACCGGGTATTTCAAAAGTGAAGCCAAGTTATACAGCGCCATTTCAAATAGTAAATTACTGACGTAGACTACAGTTACTGCTGTCAATCAATAGTCGTTTTTGTATCTCCAGTTTTGCAATAGTATGATACTAATTTAAAGCATATTTATAGTATGTTGTACATTGTGTTTCCAAACTCAATTCACAAACTTCAGGGTATTGTTCCTTGGGTCAAAAAAAACTAAAAAAGCCATATAACCATGGGTATATTTTGTTTCGCTTATCGTGTGTCTGCCTGTGCGTAATTTGTACTAAAAATTTATATTAAGAAAACTGCTGAATGAATTTAAACCAAATTTAGGTTTAATGTGTACCGAGACTCAGTGGCGGTCTGGACCTGAAAATGGGGGGGGGGGGGGGCAAGGACACCACAGAGGGTCGAATAATGTCCGGGGAGGGTGTAGAGTCTCGAATAACTCTATTTTTGAACCTTCCTGGCTGAAAATTGATTAGTTATTTGACAAGAAAAATCATCCTCCAAAAACTCCATTTCAGCATATCCCTGGATAAAAATCTAATAATCAATTAAATCAAAATTTTAAGAGTAAGAGCTGTTTTTTTTAAGTGCCAACTTCTATTGGCTTGTTGGGCACTTTCGCTTGACTATGTTTCTGAAATCTCGCTTCACGCAATCTTTTTGCGTAAACACAAGTCAGAGCGTGAAGAGGGAATAGACGATACATAGTATATACAGACAAGTAAACGCGTGAAGAGGGAATATACTATACATAGTATATAATAATAAGTTATTATAATCATTATAATATTAATATATTATAATAATGTTATATTTAATAAGTATCCGAAAAATAGTGACCATTATAATGTAAGCATTATTTATTTAATGACAAATGATTTTGAGTGAGGTATTAGTGTATGCCCTCAACATAGAATTCTAAGAATAATTCAATATGTAAGGGATACTTATAATAATTATTATATTAGTGCGTTTTAAGTTTTGTAAAGAAGATTGATTTTTGTCTGACTGAAGTAAGTTTAGAAAAATTTTTACATATTGTTCATTTTGACAAAGTAATATTTTACATTGTTTTATTTTACTGTAACTTATTATTACTCACTTAAATATAAAATTTAGCTTTATACCAATCTTACAAAAAGAATAATTAAGGGAACGGAAACGATACT
>JAGFPH010003784.1:18837-41821 GCA_018207615.1 Philaenus spumarius
ACAGTAACGATTTATTACACATTACAAAACATGAGCAATACGTTCTAGTTACATTCTTGACAAATTATTTTATATAGAAACAAACACACTGTTACGACACATTGCATGGTGTCTGCTATTCATTACACTTTCTACAAAAGGTATATAATGTATTGAATGAACTCTCTGTACATAGTTTTGGTCCTAAACATTCACAATTCATATTACAACGTGGTCAACATTAATTTGAGTATTACCAGTTCAACTATACTAGTTTTATAGGTCTTAAACTAAAATAGAACTTTTATTATAAAATAACTAAATCACATTATTATTTAGTTTATATATTGGCATAATATTTAGTATCAAACTTTATTTGGTCAACTATTGGTGTTTCTTGTTTGGTGTAAACACATTAGAAGACTTTTAATAATAAAGAACCTAAGAATGATCCATGTGGCAACCCATTAGTATAAATAAAACCTAACATTTACTAAAAAAAAATTGTAAATCTTTCTACGAAACCTGTACACTTTTGTCTAACTTCAAGCTGAAATTAAATTTTATTTAATTTTTGTAGTCCTGTTTAAGGTTTTAGGGTTAAGTGGGGTAAGTGGGGCCGTGGGGCAAGTGAAGCCAGTGACTGAAACAGCCTTGGAAATAATTATTTCAGTAAAAAGAAGGCAACATATGTTTTTTAGGCTGTTTTCTGACATATTTAACTTTAATAACCACTTTCAGTGCACAAACCGTACTTTTTTTCACGCATTAAAAAAAAAACCCTTACGTTTCACAGCCGAATGGATGTGCCAGGGGCAAAGTTTGCATGACCTAGACCTAGAATAAAAGTTTTAAATGTTTCTGGTAGTTTTGGATGCATAGATTCAGCTTGTACAAGCCATTTAGCTCAATAATGCATATTAAAAAAGTATGGCGGTGGCCTCACTTACCCCATCAATTTTTATCATGGGCCAAGTAAAGCCACAGAGCATGGGGTAACTGCAGCCAGTACTGAAACACGATTTTTTTATTCTAAAGCACGTATCTTACTTATATTAACGTTTTAATACGTTTATTTTGCTTTTGAAATATCATTTCCCACCTACAACCTACAGTAAAAAGCAACTATGCAGATCTGTAAATAATAAACATTTAAGTTGGTTAAATAAACAGTAATAAGGTGATTAAGTGTTCTTTTTTAATGAAAAACTTATGTTAAGACATAATTTTAGTTAAATAAGAAGGACCGCAATCATTATTCTGGCTGCACAAGAGTGTAAATTGGTTTGATTAACAGAACCAAAATTTTAAGTTAAATTTAAAAAGATATTTTCTAACTAGAATGTTATTAAAATCATGCCCAAGGGGTTAGAGAAGAATAACAAACGTGTAGGGACATTAATAAGTTGTTATTTGATTAGTTTTAATCAAATTTAATTTCTTTCGAATTTCACCGATTTTTACGATGCCGTTCTCAAATGCGAAAATGTTCATAACTCCTAAATAAATTATGATATTTCAGTGATTTAAATACTGCCTGAATCAGTGTAAAATATCATAAATATAATTATCCTCCTGCAACCCACAGTAAAAAAAAAAAAAAAAAAAAAACAACTATGCAGAAATGTAAATAATAAAATAAACATTTAAGTTGGTTAATAAAAAAGAATAAGGTGTTTAAGTGTCTTTTTCTAAAGAACAAAATATATTAAGTGTGAATTTTAGTTAAATAGGAAAGGACTAAAATCATTATTCTGGCTGTACAAGTGTGTAAATTGGTTTGATTAACAGAATACAAATTTTAAGTTAGATTTAAAAAGATATTTTTTAACTAAAATGTTATTCAAATCATGCCCAAGAGGTCAGAGAACAATAAAAAACATGTAAGGATATTAATAAGTTATTATTTTATTAATGTCAATCAAATTTAGTTTATTTCAAATTTCACCGATTTTTGCGATGCCGTGTTCTCAGTGATGATAGCTCAGTGATTTAAAAACTGTCTGAATAAGGGGAAAATGTACTATAATCCACTTGCCCTATTACTCTGCTCTATGCATGTTTTAATAGGAAACTCAGGCGAAATGGCCCCAAAAAAGAAATGTCCCCAAAAACACTGTTCATGATTAAAAAAATAAACTACATCACTTGATAGCCAACAAAACAATGATAAGGCATGCCAAATTTCATTAATTTACACTAAATAATAAGTTGGTCAATTTAGTTCAAATTTGAACTATGCAAAAACGTGGCCCCACTTACCCCATTTCACCCTAGCAGTTTTTATAATGTAGCGTATTTCGTATTATGTTTTCAGATTTTATGCATTACTAATAAGCGACAAAACTATTAAGTCACAATATACAAGAATACAGAATGTTCATAAAGTACCTTTTATTATTTTTGTTACTAAAAATAAGTTAACAAAACTTTGAATAACAGGTCAAATCTTTTGACATATCTGTACCTCTATGATGTTGGGGAGCTTGAGGTGGGTAGGGGGTTTAACAATTTAAAATGTAAAGGTAAATAATGTAACACACAAATGAAAAGCTTATTAAAAGAGAAACAGAATGGCGCAAACTAGAGTACCTTGCGTTCCTTGCTTCGTTTCAAAGTAATGGTCAATCAAAGTTGTGAAAAATGATATTTTTATCATGAAATCAAAGCAGTTTATTAAATTTGTTAATATTAGGAATAAGTAAGTTGTAGGTCTAGGTTGAATGTGACACATTTCAAAAATAGAAACTGTAAATTAATGTAGTACGGTACCACACATTTATCTGAGTTTCTATGTGTACTTGAAAAACTTTGGGGAAAAAATGTAAATGGAACCGGGGATACAACCCTTGACCTTTGTTCCTGACTTTCTCTACTGTACACTGATAAGCACCACTTTTCATGCACTGATAGGATAGTAATACTTCCCTATTTTTTTCTGATATTTGTTGTGATACCACTCAGTTTAGATCTTTTTACAAATGAGTAGCTCAAATGAAGGTAAGGTTGAAATGATTTTTTTTACGGACAAGAATATTAATTATTTGGTTATCAATTATTATTAACATGGAATTCTTTAACAATATAATTTTTCAGAAATTTAATTGTAAATTACTTTGAAACGAAGGAAGATATTAAGCTCTAGTTTGCGCCATTCTTTTTCTCTTTTAATAAGCTTTTCAATGGTGTGTTAAATCTTTGTATTTGAAACTTTTAACCCTCTTTCACCCATAAGCCCCCAAAATCATAGAGGGTCAGATATGACAGGAAATTCGTACTGTTATGTAATGTATACCTATATATATAAAAGCGAAATACCACTCACTCACTCATCACGATTTCTCAAAAACTACCGAACGGATTGAAATGCAATTTGGTATGTAGCTTCCTCTAGGGCCATAGGTGCTCACTAAGAAAGGGTTTGAAAAAATTCGAAATTTTAGGGGGTTTGGGGGGGATCAAAGTTATTAAATCACGATTTCTTCAAAACTACTGAACTGATTGAAATGAAATTTGGTATGTATCTTCCTCTAGGGCCATAGGTGCTCACTAAGAAAGGGTATGAAAAATTCAAAATTTTACAAGGGGTTTGGGGGGATCAAAGTTACTAAAATCATAATTTCAGATCTTTTATTACTATGACAATAGTGCTTTTATTATTTAAGATCTATATATATAAAAGCCAAATACCACTCACTGACTGAACACTTAAAAAGAATACAATTTCGTTAAAAAGACTGAAAATACCAACCACCACGGGCAACGCCGTACGGGTCAGCTAGTACAAGATATATGCAAAGTTTTGTTAACTTATTAAACAAAAATAATAATAATAAGGGGGTTAAAGCTACATAACGAACTCTCTGTATATTTTGTTATTACAAGTTATTTGGAAATTTTCCATAATTTGTTTGAATATGAATCATCACGCTATCACGTGACTAAAAACAAAGTCAGCATATACCTTGAGATTCAAGCGTATATTATCTATGGTGTATTACATGACCTTCCTTTACATTTGAAATCGTTAAACCCCTCCTCCCAAGCCCCCAAAAATCATAGATGGTCAGGTATGCCAACAAATTTGTTCTGCGCCCACAAGATATTTACAGTTTTGTTAACTCATTTTCAGTAAAAAAAATAATGATGGAGTATGAAGGGACTTTATGAACACTGTGTACATACAACAGAGTTTTTAAAGCTTTGCTAACATTTTCCAGCTTGTTGTAACTAGTGACAGCTCTTTTCAAGCAAAAGCTTTAACCTACTTGCAATCGACTGAACAATAATATAAACTATCTCGTGTTTTTTATATTCAACAGAAACATTACTACAAAACATAATAATGCATGTATCAACCTCATTTAAATGACGAATATATATTATACATTAGGTTTTTATTACACATTATTTATTTGAGTGTTTTAACTATACAGTACAAGTTACATATATACAATTTTATTTAATTGTTCAAAACTTTATTATACTATTTACCCTGTGCATAAATATTTGTTTTATTAGTTTTATTACCCGTATTTCGATATCACTTTATTAGTTTACATTAATACTGTTATTATTTTAACAAGGAACGTTATTAATTTAAAGAAATCTGTACATTGCAACGTATCACACACGTTATGGTTACTTTAAGCTTTAAGGTTAATTTTTCTTTGGTATCCAAGTCAACGTAAAACAATTAAGCTTAATTAATTACTTTAAGTCCGTCACGTGACTTTCTTCTCTTTTTATATGACGCGTTTCGGAGATTTACTCCATCATCAGACTCATATCTCTCTTGCGAGGTCGTCAAACATTGCATAAAAACACACAAACACAAACACTGAGAACGTATTAAAACACTGTTTAGGCGTGGGATGCGTCCCTTATGGTGGTCCAAGGATAACTGTCGTTACAAGGTTAAGTAACCATGCGGTGACGTTTGTTAGCAAGCGGTGGTAGCCGTGTCATGCATCGTGTTCACGGAGAAATGCAGATGGTCGTTCATGACTTTATTTTCATTGTTTTTAAACGCTTTGTGTGTTTCTTACTCCTCGATAGCATCCATAATTTTGCCTTTTTTGCATGTATGCAATGGTATCAAATTGGTTTCAAAGTCAGTATAGCCATGGGTTTCGTCTGTCATTTGGGTTCTGCCCAAAGAACATATTTGGCAATAAATCGAATTATGCACTTCAAGTGACAACAATTATGCTTGCTAGCAAACGTCACCGCATGGCTACTTAACCTTCTAACGACAGTTGGCCTTGGACCACCATACGGGATGCATTCCACGCGTAAAAAGTGTTTTAATATGTTCTCAGTATTTGTGTTGATGTGTTTTTTATATAATGTTTGACGACCTCGCAAGACTGGCATGCGTCTGATGATGGAGTAAATCTCCGAAACGCGTCATATAAAAAGAGAAGAAAGTCACGTGACGGTCATAAAGTAAGTAGTTAAGCTTACTTCAAGCTTTAAATATTACGTTAGGTTCTTTAAGAACCAAAGTTTATGAAAATACTATAAGTAAGTAAGAGAAGCAAAACTTCAACACTTATACAGAGTGTCTCGCAACGATTGTAAAACATTACCATGTTATTCAATAGGTCAAAACTAGCAACTAATACAATTAACATGTGTCGGCCTGCTTAGTTTAGAAGTTGTTTGTTTGTATGTGGTTTAAAAAAAATATTATCTCATGAACGGTTGCCTTATGATTTGTGAAACTCATCACATTTCATAAAATCGTAAGTTTTGAAACGCTGCTGCCACCGATATGATAAACTTTCATGCTGAGTTTTATGAATTTATCTTGAACCGTTCTTGAGATAACATTTTTCAAAAACACGCATACAGACAACTTGTAAACTTAGCAAGGTAGGCAACAATCATGTTATATTGTATTATTTGCTAGTTTTGACCTGTTGTAATCGCGGTAAAGTTTGGTAGTTGGTGGTGAGACATCCTGTATACGGCGCCATAGGATGATGTTACATATTAACATAGATTTTAAAATCTGTTTTTCAGTAACTGCTAGCAAAAGATTCAGTTCCAGTGGTAAAACTAGGCAATTTTAAAAATTATCTGAGGATAAAATATTGGGTGAATCATGCCTTAAAAATTTCAGTTTTGCTTTATTTTTATAGAAATTTCATTAAAATTAGTTGACGAAATTTAAAAAAATTGCAGGTGTATTTTAACAAGAGTTTTATATTGAAATACATAAATATAAAAACAAACGAAATGACATTTGGTTCTTATCTAACTAACTACTTACATTGTATTCGGACTAAGAAATAAATAGCAACAATTTAGTTTAGTCATAAATATAAACAGTAACTCGTTGCAGTTGAACTCGCTAATTATAGCATTAACTCGTCCACTGCTACGCTAATTTCGTATTTCCTATGCTAGGAGCTGACCTTTTATTTTTTATATTTATAGCCTAAATGAGTAGAAATTACTTTACTTTAAATTTTTTAACCTTTCCACGTAATAATCACTAATATTTTAAAGAGGACACAAATAGGCTTAAAATCGGCGTGTGAAGCACGCAATGCTCTGTGTATTGAAAATCCTCCCTACACAGAGGTTGGCGTGCGAAGCACGCAATTCACTGTGCGTCGGCCACTTCTCATAGTGTTCAGTGTCAAGCTCACATGTGCGTCCTTAGCAGTGAACGTGTTAACTTACGCAATATATATCAGGAATAACAAAACACACAACTTTCACAATAAAACAGAAATTAATATATGTAATATATTTACAATTTAAACTCTTATCTTGTTAAAGCAATAATTAACTAATATAACACAGGAAATGATCAAGTATGCAAATTAATTAAAGCGTTGGAATAAATTTTAAAACCTTCGAGACAGGTAATTAACAAAATTTTAGTTTCCTTTAGACATATATGCCTTATATAATCAAGTGGTATTATAGCTTTTTTTTATGCAATGGATACGCTTTATTTAAACATTATACATCAATATTTTGTTTGTAACAATTTTCTTTCCATATCCCATATCTATATAAATAAAAATGTAAATGTTCGTTTGTTAAAAATCTCAAATCTCCGAAAGTTCTTCAGCGATTACTTTGAAATTTTTACACAACATTACATTCGAATACAAGCAGGTCTTTATGTTCTTATTTTAAAACATCAGCATCTATTGAACATAAGAACAACAAAAAGTATACTAAATATTTAACAAAAATGTGGTTAAATATGTTTATTGCCTATTATAATAACATTAATCAGCTGTTCGCTATAATATTTCCATTAACACCTGATTTTAAACTTTGAAACAATTATTTGTATTTCTAACTTTTAGGTTAGGTTTTTGTAAAGAGTCCCATCTGTTGGACGAAAAACAACACAAACTATACTAAATATTGTATGGCGAAAGGAGCGCCATAATAAATTATTATTAAATATGTTTATCGTTGGTACTACAATCAGCTGTTTGCTCAAATATATCCATTAACAGCTGATTTCAAAATTTAAAACATTTATTTATATTTCTAACTCTTAGGTAGATGTTTGTTTAGGTGTAGACTTGAGTATTGCTGATTTTTTTTAACCTTTATTATAAATCATGTAACAAAATGTACGAAATAATTTGATTTGGGCATTTAACATTATTTACCATCTTAGCTTTAAGATTATTATTAATCCTTACCTTTATTGTAAATAAAACATAACATAAAATATGTGTATAGAACGGTCAAACGGGGTTGGCGTGCTGAGCAAGCAGGGGTCTCCCCTAGTAATATTATAAAAATAATATCGGGTGAAACAAGTTTGAAACAGTTATTTGTATTTGTTTATTTTGTAAACAACACCATCTGTTGGTCGTAGAAACAATACACTATACTAAATGTTTTACGGCAATGTGAGTGCCGTATGTAACAAATAATAATTAAATACTAGGGGAGATGCCTGCGTGCTCCGCACGCCAACCCCCGATGGGACCTTCTAAAAACATATGTTATGTTTTATTTATAATAAATGTATAGAATAATAATAATCTTAAAACTAAGATGGTAAATCATGTTAAATGTTCAAATCAAATTATTTCGTATATTTTATGACAACAGTTATAATAAAGGTTAAAAGAACCTGTAAGGCTCAGGTGTACACTTAATCAAAAAACTAACCAAAAAGTCACTCACTATCAATTATCGTATATTATCAATAAATAATAATAGTAAGGTCTACTATATGTCTTATTTATTTTTAATTAGGATGTAACATAGTTTTTTCTTGTTTTTAAATTCCTTAACGCAAGTTTTTATTGGTTTGTGTGTATTGAAACATGTGTAGGTTCAGTATAGGACTAACTTAAAATATTATTTTGTACTAAAAGCTGGACGTCCGAATCAACTGAATTATCTGTTATTTAAAATAATTATTTACATCCACGAAAGCAGCTGGATTAATTTGTTTCTTATTATACACAGCTGTTTTTTGTAGAAATGGTTTTTAAATTATTAATATAAACATTATTATTATTATAACTATAAACATAATTATTTACATCAACGAATGCAGCTGGATTAGTTTGTTTCTTATTAATAAACAGCTGTTTTGTATAGAAATGGTTTTTAATTCGTTCCATGTTAATCTTGTGTGGAAACCCCGACCTTTGAGATTAGCTCACGCCATTAAGGATAAGAATTATCGACATCTAAAACCTTATTGCAAAACGTATTCGAAATGAGACGAATTTTTTGACAACTCAAACATTAAATTTGGTCCAGAAATAAGGGAGGAGTCGTGTTTACAAAAAAAAACTGCTTCACGTGTTATATACAGTATAAGGATTTTTTGTGTTGGTACAGAAATCAGCTGTTAATATTTCCATTAACAGCTGATTTCAAAGTATGGAACAGTTATTTTTATATTCAACTTTTATATTATGTTTTTGTTTAAGTGCAGACCTGAGCCTGGCTGGTTCTTTTAACCTTCATTATAACTGATGTTATAAAATAAATATACGAGTTAATTTATTTTGAACATTTAAAATTATTTAACAACTTAACTCTGAGGCTATTATTAATCCTTCACATTTATTATAAAGAAAAAATAAATCATGTGTACATAAGGTTCAAACGGGGTTGGTGTACATAAATAACATAAGTACTCATCAAAGCAGTGGTCCCGGGATTGGTTCCTGCTGATTGTACTGTCTGGCGATCTTCTTTAAAATGTAGTGTTGCTTATTTCACGCGCAGATGTTACTATACATTGATATAATACTCTCTGGCTGGCCGGGACAGCACCAACGGCAAAGGTCTGGGTCATGCGTACTTATGCTTCAACGGATCCTTCCTTCTCTTGCATTTGTCGTACAGGAGATAGCACAAAGCCACGAAGATTAGTATAGCTATTGTTATCGCCATTCCGATGCAGATCCATATTATTTCGTCGTTCAGTTGAGAATAGCTGTGCCCTGTACAGAAGTAAAACACACACGTGAATAAACAAGAAGTAGTATTGGGCAATATTTACATTATAAAACGGTTATATTTGCTTTTTCTCACAAATTTGTGAAATACAAATCGCAATAGAAATGACCATACCCTCAGTCCACAATTTACAAATATAAATATAATTCGACCACGCAGCTGAACCACTGACGTGAGTTGAGCAAATTTCCAAAATTAAGTTTATATGCATATGTTTTAGGGTTTCAACCAACAATTTGGGAAATAGGTCTACTCACGAAGGCGTTGAACAGCTGTCTGTGTGTACGCAATATATTAGTAGAATTTGTTTGCGCTTAGTGGCCTCGCGAGTTTGCACCACTTGGCTTCGAACCGGGTACTTTTATGGTATTTTACGTTTTGATCGAACCAACGTTTGGAGGAACCAAGTGAGCTCTAAGGACGAGTAAAAAATAAAATGTGCAAAATAACATCCTTTATTTATATTTTTAGAAAAAAACTCTAAAAAATTTCATTCTCGTAGTAAAAATCTCAAAAAATAGTTACTTCCGGTCAAAAAACGTACTTCCGGTTGTTGGATTTTTTTTGGCTAACGAACTCGTCCGAGCGACATAGACAACCAACATGTGTACCAAATTTGAACCAAATTTGACTTAAAATGCGGCCGCTAGAGTGCGAACACATATATACATATATATATGATTTTTAATAATCTGGGGACCATGAACGGTGCTCATTTGATACTCCCGACCTTGATTCTTACCATAAGGGCCACTGCAATAGCTCATTTTTCCTATGGAAATTCGCTAATAAATATAATTTAATCAAGCAGCAGAACCGCTGAGTTGAGTGAATTTACAAAATTAAATTTATAATTTATAGAGTCTCAATTCGTCTAATCACGAAGGCGCTGAATAGCTGCCTCCATGTAAGAAATATATTAGTAGAATGTGTACGCACGTCAGCCTTCGGGGCTGTATAACTCGAAACTGTGGACTAAGTTAAAGAAAATGGCAGGTTCTGCAGTTTTTCAACGGTTGTAAAATAAATGAAATGAGATTGGATGCAAATTATATTTAAATACTTACTGTAAATTCATTTAAAAGAGTTGATAAATAATTTAGATAGTGATAAATCGTTTTGCCTTGGACAATTAATGATTTACCTAAGGTAAACTGAAACATTTCACATACAGGGTGACCCATAAGTAAAGTGCCAAACTAAATGTAACTGTAAAAACAATCGGATGAAGGATATCAGCTAAGTTAAAGATGATGACAGCAAATGTGCATACAATATTGTTGTGCTAACTGTGTTGGTACAGGATGCCGGGTTGAATAAACCAATTATTCCATTATTCCATGTAACTTAACTACTATCCTTCATCCGATTGTTTTGAAAGTTTCACCATCCGATAGGGAATCAAAAGGGCTGCAAAAAAGGTGCCTTAACATATTTTGTTAAAATGTACGGTTTCCGAGTAATTTATGTTTGAAATTTTCAAACAGCCGCCATTTTGAAACTCATGATTGGATTTAATCCTTTATTTGTTTTTAGATATATCATTGTTAGGTTAAACCTCGTGCAAAGTTTGAACTCAATCAATCCAACCGTTCTTTAGATATTAATTATTTTGTACAAAAAACAAAATGGCGGATATCTGAAAAACGAAGCGTTTTTGGGCCTATGTTTACATTGATTTTTTTTCTTATTTTGACCCGTAGAATCATTTCCCGAAGTTTATCACTTTACTTATGGGGCACTCTGTATATCTTTTCTATTTCAAAAGATATTACAGTATAGTGTTTAGTAAAAAAATAAAAATGGCGTATGATTCGAAAACTTTGCATTTCCATACTTATATTTATTGAAACTTATTATCACCTACGGTGAAATTTTAGTTTTGGTGTAATTTAGGACAATATTTTCTAAACACTCTGTACAGTATTTACAATATTCCAGATAATTCCGTCGGAGAAGTTCGGGCGTTGATTATGCAAAATAGCTACAGCGTCGCATTTTGCATATACCGTCAGGCGTTGTGAGCGAGAGGGATCGAGGGATGTATGCTAATCATCTGAATATGATACTGTGTGTAATCAAAGCCAAGCTGTCTGAGCTGCTGAATCTAGTTGTGCGCTGAAGCCAGACGTTTTAGGGAACAGATTGTGGACTACGTTAAGGATTCAGGGTAGAAGTCGTATTCGGTGACGACCGTGTTATAAATAAGGATGCCTAAATCATTGGAGTTACATTTTACAGAAAATAAGCCCAGATATTCTAAATTCAATTTTTGTGAATTTATGTAGGAAACATTAGCTATTGCAGTGACGCTTATGGTGAGACCTGAGGTTGGTGGTGGTCAATGGGCACTGATCATAGTCTAAATAACACGTTTTGAGGTGTCATTAAAAATTAGATATAATATTTATGTTCTAACAATAACTTCCGAATTTTACGTCCGACAGCAAATTTACATACAATATTGCTGTGTTTACCGTGTTGGTATAGAATGCCGGGTTGAAAAAAACAACTTATTACACATAACTTAACTATTATCCTTCATCCTATTACTTTGACAGTTACACCATCCGATAGGGAATCAAAAAGGCTACAAAAAGGTATCTTGACTTTTTTTGTTAAAATGTACCGCCATTTTGAAAGTCATGATTGGATGGATTTAACCCTAGAACCGGCGGCTTTAACAAAAATGGATTTTTTTGCGTGTGCACGCATTTTTTCAAAAATTCGCCAAAAATAATAAATGAACCCCAATCCAAAAGTGTTCCACAGCTTTTTTGTAGAGAAAGGTTCAAAGAATTTATTTATGCCAGTAAAAAATGGTATATGTAAAATATACAAAGTTATTATCTCAAGAAACAAAAAATGTTCAGTTACGAAAAATAAAATTTCAACTTAGGTCTACATAAAAAGTAGTAAGATTTTTTTGCAATTTTTTCCATAAATCGTAATTTAGTTTTAAATATAACTGTATAAAAACATTTATCAATTTCAAATTTATTATTTTGAAAACACCAGTTTTTATGTTTCAACTACAAGGGTGCTAACAAAACTAGGCCTGGTTTGAAACGCCATTTAGCAATATTTTCTTTGCCCAAAAATGAAATATTATTATAACAATGTGTAGAGAATAAATTAAAAAAATTAACTGTATAATTGTAAATTATTATTTCATAAAAATATTTGAGTCAGCTTTAATTGAATCACAAAATGAGATGAAACAAATAAAACCTCGTGCGGACAAAGGAAATTCAAAGAATAACCGTTAAAACAGATGTGCTTTGCGAACTCAAGCGGTAGTAAGATTTCTGCGCAAGTCTGTACTTTTAACTGCTGCTTGAATAACATATACAAAGTCAAGTATAGTTTGGTTTACACCAAACGAAAGATTGAACTTTGTTCTGTAAATAGATATAAAAACGTCTATTGAAATAATTCAAATTATAAAAGATATCTCGAACGCAAAATGTGCTGTTTTATTGGTTGAAATCTGCCCAATTGCAAAGGTTTACAGACAATTCCATATCTTTGGAACTATGCAAGTGACTTTCGATTTAATGGCAGTTTTAGAAAGTTAAAATCTTAACGAATCCAAAGGTAAGATAATTGTCAAATTGTCATTATTGTCAAAATATCCCGGTCGAGCGCAATTCAGTTTTAGAGAAGTCACAAAATAGAGCATAATTGCTTTGTATTTCACGCGCGGCAAAACGTTTACAGGAAACTAAAATTTTTAAACAATGATTATATATGTAAATATACGTTTTAGAAAGAAATGTTAAATACAAACATTAAAGTTTGAAATACTACATTTCCAATGGTATTTGTCTTTTTGAGATTGGAAGATTTTTAGTGGGTCGAATATTCAATACAATCACGCGTTACAAATGTGTTGTCATGATCGCACGTTTCGTGCGATCTGCCGGTTCCAGGGTTAATCGCTTATTTTTTTTGAGGTATATAATTGTTAGGTGAAATGTTGTGCCAAGTTTGAACTCAATCAGTCAAACCGTTCTCTAGATTAGAATTATTTTGTACAAAAAACAACAAAGTGGCGGATGTCTATAAAACGAAGCGTTTTCGGGTCTGTGTTCATATTAACTTTTTTTTCTTCTTATTTTGACCCATAGAACCATTCTCCAAAGTTTGGTACTTTACTTATGGGACACCCTGTATAGTTTACAAAATGAGGTTTGCGTTACAATTTCAAATCTCATTATATTCTGAACTATCTCTTTATTTGTATACTCTGTACAAACTAAGAATTGTAACACGTAGCAGAAACAATCCTGCTGCATTATTTACCTTACATTTCCCCAGGCACAATAACCATAAAGTGTTTTGGACACGTCTTTCTACGTTCTTATTATAACGGTCGTACTTTTACACACAACAGTAAGAGTCTTTCTAGAAAATTAGTTTCTGTTTAACAACACTCGCGAAGTCGACTGATATATTTTACAGGTATTTGTGTAGGAAAGAGTTTCCATATAAAGTGGAAATTGTTTTCGTATTATGAAAGTAGACTTTACACTTAGACTACAAAATTAAAACAATAACAACGGCAGACAATTTACAAGGGGTGAAGTTTACAGCAAATTGCGGCAGTGTGGCCAACGGATGAGCAAGAAAATGCTCCAATACGTAATTGTAACGTTTGTTTAACTCTATTTCTAAGCGCCTAAATAAATGGAAACCAAAAATAATTCGACCACGCAGCTGAACCGCTGACGTGAGTTGAGCGAATTTACAAAATTAAATTTATACATGTTTTTGGGTTTCAAACAAGTATTTGGGAAATTGATCTACTCACGAAGGTGCTGCCAGAATGTACCAAATATATTGCCATCGGTCACCACTGTAAAAGCCGTGGATTTAATTCTGGTACTTTTACGGTATTTTACGTTTTTATTGTTTTTGGGGAAACCAGATGGGTTATAAGGTCGCGTAAAAAAACAAAATGTGCAGAATTATTTCGTATATCTATTTTGTTTAAAGAAAACTTTAACAAAATTTAATTCTAGTACGAAAAATCTTTAAAAAAATTTACTTCCGGTCTAAAATTTGGTCTACTTCCGGTCAATTTTTTTGGCCAACGAACTCGTCCAAACGACTTAGAAAGCTAGCCTGTGTACTAAATTTGGACCAAATCGGACATAAAATGCGTCCGTTAGAGTGCGCGCAATTATATACAGTCATGATACTTCCGGTAAAAAATGTGGTCTACTTAAGGTCAATTTGTTTGGCTATCGAACTCGTACAAGCGTCTTAGAAAACTAACCTGCGTACCAAATTTGGACCAAATCGGACATAAAATGCGTCCGTTAGAGTGCGTACACCTATATACAAGTACTTCCGGTAAAAAATGTGGTCTACTTCCGGTAAAATTTTTGGCTAACCTACCAGTTCAAGCGACTTAGAAACCCAATATGTGTACCAAATTCGGTCCAAATCGGACATAAAACGCGTCCGTTAGAGTGCGCACACATACATACATAAATATATACATATATATATAATATGATTTTTAATGACACCCCAAAACGTGTTCTGGGGACCATGATCGGTGCTCATTTGCTACTCCCGACTTTGGGTCTTACCATAAGGGTCACTGCATAGCTCATTTTTCCTGTGGAAATTCGCTAATAAACTTTAATCTTATACACAACTCACAACTTGTTTAATTTACGAGAATTAATACTCTAAATAGTTTCTTCATCACACTGTATCGACAATAGTCACTTTTAATACACCTAAAAATTGCCGAAAGCTGTTGTTTTCTGATACCTTCCCTAGTGCACGGGAAATTTCAACGCTATGGTTGGTAGCGAAGCGAGCTCTCTGGTTACTAAATAAAGGCCACACCACATTATATTGTTTACATAAAGGAGATGTTAAGGTTGTGATTTGAACTAGTTGTTCTAGAACATGTACAACGGCTAGACAGGATTGTTTTTGTTATGCACTTACCACTTCTTACGTAGTTCGTGTAACCAACCTTCCCCGCTACACGCGCCCCAGCAGGCATTGTACTGTGTTGGCTGCTAAACTGCCAGTTTCATGGTTAACCTGCAAAATTAATACGGTGTGATAAATATCCGTACATGAGTTTAATAGTACCTGGTTTTGATACAAAATATTGTTGACTGCGATTAATAAGCCCCCATGAAAATACAAAGGCAGATTAATTACATACACATCAGAAATACATCTATTAGTGCAGTCATTGAAGCGTTATTGCTCCGAATTTTTTTACTGTGAACCGATTTGCATGAAATTTTGGAATTAGGCTCATCTTACCCTTAACTTTAAAAGTGAAAATGATCTGAACTCCGCATCCACCCTGGGGGTGGTTGCCACCCCTTCTCGGTGGTGTACATTTTTTCAAAATAACCTCAGATATCGACAGAAGGCCTAATTTTAAGCAAAAAATCTTCTATAAAGTTTTTCAAAAAACCCAATACTTTTCAAGTTATTGGCAATTGAAAATTCGTATTCTTTCACGTTTTTCATCGGTTTTTTGCAAATATCTCCAAAAATATGCATTTTAACGAAAATTTTACAATGAACAAAATTGTAGCAGGTAAAAAATTGAACAAATCGGTTTTTTATAAAGTGTTCTAAGTGCAATATTAAGCGAGATATTAAAGATCAAAGCCGTTTTTTATTTTGTCTGAAATTTAATCGATGTGTTCAATGCCATCTAGCGGCGAGCAGATACATTTTATGCATTCTAATGAAATAGGGTTTTGTAGTGCTTGAAATAAGCTTTAAAATGAGCACTGTTAAAAGTTTTTTTGCACGTAAAATGAGTGAGCTGTATTGCAAATAAGAGGAACATCTAATGTGTTTTTTCTTTTAAATCAATGGGTTTCATAAGTGCCATTTCCATCAAAATTAAAATTAATTGTATTCCGTCTAGAATTAACTTTAATATAAAGAGTTTGATGGATTCTAGTAGTTTGGCTGCTTTAGGACACATATTTATCAAAAAAATCACGGTTTTAAGAAAAAAAAAATTTCAAATTTTTAAAAAAAACACCTTCTTTTCATAATATCTCAAAAATGACGAAAGATACGTACAAAAGTATAATGATGAAAAATGTAGATTTTTTTCTGAATTTTTTTTTTTGTTTTTCTGTCACACAAAAATTGACGGAGATATGATTGTTTAAAGAGAGCGCGGCAGCGCAATCACAGTCCCTCTTGAGCCCTTTGACCCTCCACCGTTTTAAAATAAAAGATTTTTTACTATATATTGTAATGAAAAAAGTTGTAGCTCTTTTAATTACCTTTAAAATGGTTTTTTATAAGTTGTGGTAGCATCAAAATTGAAGGAGTTATGGTCCAAAAACTAGTCCTATTTTTTATACTTAGTAAACTGAAAATTTCGGAGTGTGAATATTTCGAGCAAAGTGAAAGTACACAGTAATAGAGACTCAAAACTATTGTCTTATGTATATAGATACATATTATGGCACATATATTTTGGAAACGTAGGCATGAATACATACCAACGTTCATATATGTAATTATGTATATATATAACACATTTGAGTGAAGGTAAGTATGTGTATTGCTCGGAGGGGCCAACCACGAAAAAGCCAGTTGATCAGCTGTGCGTGCTCCGTTTATTCGTTTCGAATTTCTAAAATGTATTACATAAATTATTCGTTTGGCAGTATTTTTTAAAATGTATTACTAATTCAATCTGGTACAGTTTTAGACAACTTGTAAGTTTACATTTTATTCAATAAATGGTGATTTCTTACTCTATAGGCTAATTAAATTAATTTTTAAATGTGTAATCATATATATTTACTGTTTGAATTTAGGGGTAGTTTTAAGGGTAGAAAAGCTTGAGAATATTATAATCATTTTCGAGAATGTGGAATAACATTTAAATCCTTTTCATTTCATCAAAAGAAATTTTTTAAACAATTTTTTATCAAGGGGTTGTTTTTAAGGGTCGAAAGGGGGTTAAAAATTTGATAATTAAGATAGAGAACATAAAATATTATTTACTCTATACTGAAATCTTTTTAAGTCATACCAAAGTAATTTTTTTGTGATTTTTCAATTTAGGGGTTGTTTGCAAGGGTTGTAAGGTTTTTAAGGGGTTGAAAATGATTTTAATATGAGGTAATTGTGTCAGAAAACACTTTACAATTTCACCCCCTTAATATTAAACACGTTTTCTAGCGATAAAAAGGCTCAATGTCAATTTTTCCATTAAGGGGTTGTTTACACCCCTTAAAAATAATAGGCGGAGCTCAGATCATTTTCACTTTTGAAGTTAAGGGTAAGATGAGCTTAATTCCAAAATTTCATGCAAATCGGTTCACAGTAAAAAAATTCGGAGGTAAGACCCTATTTTTCGCTTCAATGACTGCACTATATACTAATATTATAAAGAGGTAAAATGTGTTTGTTTGATTGGGTAAATTGTGGAACTATTGAACCGATTGAAAAAATAGTTTTAAAAATAAAAATCTACACTATCCCAGAGTATCACAGGCTAAAATTAATTTTAATAAAAACATTTTTTATTTCAATATTTGTAAATTTAGTCGTAAAAAAGTCTTATGTTATTCCTAGACCGATAAACCAACACATGTATTTACATTTATTACCATAGCAACGAATGGAATAAAATAACAGATAAAACAGCTGTTTGCTCTAATATTTCCATTAACTGCTGATTTCAAACTTTGTAGCAATTGTTTGTATTTCTAACTTTAGGTTAGGTTTTTATTAAAGTGTAGGTCAGGCCTTGATGGTTCTTTTAACCTTTATTATAACTGCTGTTATAAAATATACGAAATAATTTGATTTGAACATTTAACATTATTTACCATCTTAGCTTTGGTAATCCTACATTAATCCTACATATTTTATTGTAAAGAAAAACTTCAATGATTATGTGTAAAGAAGGTTCTAACGGGGTTGGCGTGCGGAGCACGCAGGGGGTTTGTCCCCCTAGTAATTTATAATAACATTGTTTAAAAACAATAAACTTTATGTAGGCCTACCTAACTATGCTGAGGATTTTTAACTGGTACAACTAAAAAGGATTGTAAAACAGAATTTGTTAAAATTATGTTTTTATATAAATTATTGAACGCGGCAATGCTTTGGTATTTGCTTGATTTAATTTTAAGGGCATTTATTCCATTTCATCCCTTTGACTAAGTAATTGGATAGGAAATTGTTTTTTTTTATATCAATTAAGAAAAATATAAAATCATTTTAGTTTTTTAAGTTTGTAGGAATTTAGTGCAATTTATGTTTATGTCTACCCTTATACATAAAAATAAATTGCACCAAATTCCTACAAACTTATAAAGCTATAATTATTTTATATTATTCTTAATTGATATAAAAAAAAACATTTAACATATTTAAATATACACTATTTGTGACAATATTCTATACAAATTAAAAGTACTAATTTGTGGAAATTGAGAAATTTTAGTGAAATAAGTTGAGTAGTTATTGAGAATATAAAAAAAGTAACTGCATGGAATACTATATAATTTTAATGGTTGTTAATCCATGTCTTCCCTTTGATTTAAGTAATCAAATTGCAAATGGTTTTTTTATATCCCTTAAACGTACATAATTTTAGCTTTATAGCGTTTAGGTAGTTATCTTAAATTATATTTACTGTTTACGGGTAGCAGCCCCATTTAAACCACTTAGAATGTTGTAATTGTAACGTATAAACACTACGGCTAATGATATGGATGAAATGTGAAATTTGTAGTGAAATTGGTCGAGTAGCTTTTGAGAGGACAAAGAAACAAAGAAGAAGAAGAAAAAAAACATTCCTTTTTCTATATACCTACTACAGAGATTATATGTCAAAACAAAGATAAAAATATTTTGATTGCTTTTCATTTCATATTCATGTATCAAATGATTTTGAATTTATTAATATTATAATAAAGAAACTAATAATCGAATATGTTTATATGGTACACTGATATGTATTAATGTTTCCGAAGCTAAACAAAGGCGATGTCTTCTTTAAATTTGTATAAATGAATAATTATATATTGATTACAAAAAGTTGTATTTATATTAATTTTATAACCTCAAAGCAAATCTTATAACGTATTATAGCCTGCATTAGTTCTTTTTAAAAAACACTATATTTAAATAAACGGTATCAGTTAACTGGCACAAACTTTCTCCCAACTTACTGTAGTCAAAATAATATTGTTTTCAATCATTTTATTTATTACTTTTTAGAACAAAACAAAAACATAATATTCTACCTACGTCAATCGTATAAAAAAATTATTGTCCTAGGCGGGATTCGATCGCGCGACCTTTGAATTACTGGCCGTGATCGCTACCATGGTCCTACCCCGTGCGGCCGCCGCCGCGATGCTAGATTGACAACATAAACTTGTTTATTTTTAAACATTTCCCCATAATTATAAAACGCCGAAGTTTTGATAAAAGCGGGTGGTGTCATTTTGTTTGGCATCTTAAGCACTATAAATACTGAAAATTTGATCAAAATCGTTAGAGCCGTTTTTGAGAAATTTGCATTTTTGTCGTTTTTTATAGGTTTTTAGGGGTAAATTACCCTTAAAAATTAAAAATTCCAAAAAATGCAAAAAACGCCTGGAGATATTAGGGTGTAGTACCTACATACCAAATTTCATGAAAATCGGACCAATAGTGTCCTCTCTGGTCGTGTATACATACTGACAGACTGACAGACAGACACCACTCTAAAAACACTTTTTTGGGTTCAGGGAGCACCAAAACAAAAAATTCCACTAAAAATATTTTTGGGTTCAGGGAGCACCAACACAGATAATTGCACTAAACCATTTTTTGGGGTTCTGGGAGCACCAAAACAGATAATTCAACTGAAAATTCAAATTCGAACATTTTTACGAAAACAATACTTTCTCCATATACTACGTATAGGGTGGAGAAAGTAAAAATCTACTGTACAAGACATTATTTATTGACTTATTAAACTCCCGTGAAAAATCACAGGCGCATTCATTAGATACACATCAGAAATACATCATTCAACAAAATACTATTGCTTTAAAACAACACACTTTATCTAGGCCTTTCTAACTATGCTTACAGGGATTTTCAACTTGGTAAATTTGTACAATTATAAGGATTATAAAACTGTATGAATATTTGTTAAAATTTTGTATTTATGTATGCTATTATATATTTAAAGAAAGATAAAAATATCATCTTTTAATTGCTTTTTATTTCATATTAATAGATCAAATGATTTAGAAGTTATTAGTATTACAAGACTTTTAAATATGATTTAAGTTGTAAACATAACCTTAAACTATAGTATACACTGGGTTAACAGATGATGGGTGAAATCAGCTGTTATATTAAATGTTAGTCACTCTCGTACGCTCGTACACTCGATTTTTTAGGAGTTGATAAATGAATATATTGATAATAAATAGTATTATGTTCATTTTATAACCTCAAAGCAAATCTTATAACATATTATAGCATACATTCATACATATTTAAAAAAATCTACTTCACAAGACTTACATTATTGATTGAAGTTGTAAACATAACCCCAAAGTATAATCTACGCTAGGTTTTGTTGAAGTATTACAAAAAATGGGTTAAATCAGCTGTTATATTATATTGTTACTCACGTACACACGTACGTACGGACGTACACTCGCTTTATAGGAGTTGACTAGAGACGAATCATGCTTATGTTCTTTTTTAAATTTTAGATTTCAATTTTAAATGGACAAGATAGAAATACTGATCAAATTTCTGATCAAACCAATACAACTAACGATTTTTATTCATGACAGTTTTTACTACTGTCGGCAGTCCCACGAAAGATTTCTTTTCTTTTTCTCATACTGTTTCATGTATCATTGTCATAAATTTTCGGAAGGAAATTTGAAAACACCCTGTCAGTTTTTACAATTTAATACAGCCCCAAAATAATAAAATTGATGTAACACGTAGCAGAAGTAACTGGGAAAACGTGTTCAACATTCGAATAAATATCACCAAATCTCTTTTCAGAGTTTATTAAATCCCCTTGTTAAGGTTTCAAATATACTTCACTACAAGTTTACCTTCACCGCAGATGTGGTTACCGCAATAGAGCTTCGTGTTTTCCCGTCCCGTGACGTTAAATTTGGATTTGTAAAAGTTTTCTTTAGTGATGCACCAGCAACAATGATGAAACTATAACTAAACTATAAATAAACCCTGGGAAGCAACAAACTAAAACAACGATGGGTTAAAACTACGTTTGCTCCACCATTGTCTAACGTTGTTAAAAAAATCGCTAGCTAAACATGCAAATTTGTATTTAGCTATGTCAGCTGAGAGTAATCTTGGTAAAATTTTAGGAAATCCTAAAGATAAAATTAAAAATCTGGACAAATATGGAATTTACTGTAAACCTGTGAAATGTGTCCGAAGAAATATATAGGCCAAACCAAAAGAAGCATGAAGACAAGAATTAAAGAATATTTTTCTCATATAAAGTACAATAGGCCAGATAAACCTGCTATGGCTAAACATTGTTTTGATGAGAACCATCATTTTAAAATAGAAAACTCTGTATTATTGAAAAATTTAAGTAAACTTAACAAATAGATGCTTGGGACACTTTTTATATTAAAAAATATAGTAAAATAATTAATTGAAATAATGAATTAGGACCAATACAAAATTATATATTAATGTAAATGAAAATAATGTATTGTATGAGATTGTCATTAGGTTAGTAACTTGTTTAGTTATATAGTTAAAGTTAGGCTAGTTATAATAACTCGAGGCAATTGTTAACGTCTAATTAATGTAAAGTAGTCTTAAGCCAGGCTTCTTTGAGTTTTGTATAAATACGGGGCAGGAAACACTGTTAGGTTAGTTATAGTTTGACTATTGCAGCTCGTGCATCACTGAAGATGGCGACTTTGTCGCAGAAACACGTTTGAGTTAATAAACGTACTATTTGTGAGATTTTGTGTTCAAATTTTATTCTATCAAGTATTACTATCAGTATATGGCCTACATCCAAAGAGATTAAGTATTTTGTAAAAAAATAAATGCTGGATAACTGAAAAACGATGGTTTCCGAAGCTATGCTTATATGAACTTTTTTCCTTATTAACGAATTTCCATGGGAAAAAATGAGCTATTGCAGTGACCCTTATGGTAAGATTTAAGGTCGGGAGTAGTATATGTGCACCGATCATGGTCCCCGGAACACGTTTTGTGGTATCATTAAAAATTATACATATTATATATTTATATATGTATATATGTGTTCGCACTCTAGCGGCAGCATTTTAAGTCCGATTTAATCCGAATTTGGTACCCTCATTGGTTGTCTACGTCGCTCAGACGAGTTCGTTAGCCAAAAAAATCACACCCGAAGTACGTTTTTTCACCGGTATATTTTTTGAAATTTGTTCTTACGAGGATGAAACTTTTTTAGAGTTGTATCCAAAAAACTCAATGTAAGATATTATTCAAAGGAAGGAGTATA
>JAGFPH010003784.1:41831-73153 GCA_018207615.1 Philaenus spumarius
AAAAAAAGTAAATGTAGGATATTTTTCTGCAAATTTTGTTTTTTTACACGACCTTATAGCTCGCTTGGTTCCCCCAAAACCAATAAAACGTAAAACACCATAAAAGTACCCGGTACAAATGCACTTGGTGGATTTTACAGTGGAGGCGTCTTCTAATTCGAGGCAGACGCTGCGTGCGAAACGAAACTCATAACCCGAGGCCACAAGGTCGAGGTGCAAACTCGCAAAGAGAGTTTTTCCGCTGCGGTGGAACGAAGGAGCTCGTGAGCTGGAGGCGTAGGTGCAAACGAATTCTACTAATATATTTCGTATACACAGGCAGCTGCTCAGGGCGGTCGTGAGTAGAACAATTTCCTAAATAGTTGGATGAAACCCTAAAACATACAAACTAAGTTTTGGAAATTCGCTTAACTCACGGCAGCGGCTCACTAGTAGAGCACGTTCTGAAACTTTCTCCGTTTCTTCCTGAATAACCCCGCTTAACTTTTAAACGGAACTTTGCCTCAAACAGGATAACGCTTTGATGTACCGAAACTGTTGAAGTTAGATTAGAGGCAAAGTCAACCAGAACGCTTGGTGAAAGATGTGTCTCTGAATGGATGACAATGTTATAGTTATAGAAAATTCTAACAAATATAATGATGTATCTCAATAAATGTATTCTTTACCTTAACAACTTTACTTATACCAGTTATACTATTAAAGAAGGTGGGACAGTGTTTAGAGGGGAAAGACGTACGTTTTGGAGTACAAAACCTTTATATTATGATTAAACGTACTTTTTTACTTTTTCCCCCCTATACGTAGTATATGAAGAAAGAATTGTTTTCGTCCAAATTTTCGAATTTGAATTTTTAGTGGAATTATCTGTGTTGGTGCTCCCTGAACCCAAAAATATTTTTAGTGGAATTATTTATTTTGGTGCTCCCTGAACCCAAAAAAGTATTTTATTTTTGTGATGTCTGTAAGTGTGTCTGTTAGGATGTGTACATAGCTGGAAACCATATCGACGGTCCGATTTTGATGAAATCAAATTTTTGATTTTTAAGGGGTTTTATCCCCAAAAATCTCCAAAAAACGAGAAAAATTCAAATTTTTCAAAAACAGCTCCAACGATTTTGATTACAAAATTTTCTTATTTGTAGCTCTTAATCTACCATATGCAAAAACCGCATATTTCTAAAAATTAACGTTTAGGTAATAATAATAATAATACTAATAATAATAATAACTGATTTTTGGGTGTTTTTGGCCAAAAATAGGGTTGTTTTCCAATTTTTCAAAACCTTTTTTCGTGCATATATACAGGCCTAATTGACATGTTTGGTGCAAATTTGTTCGAAATCGATCGAATAGTTTTTATAATAATAATAATATTATAATCTTTATATATAATACGTGAAGCCGTTTTTTGTAAACACAACTCCTCTCTTATTTCTGGACCAATTTTATTATTTGAGGTTTCAAAAAATTCGTCTCATTTCGTAGTTTTGCAATAAGGTTTTAGATGTCAAAAATTCTTATCATTAATGGCGTGAGCTAATCTCAAAGGTCTGGTTTTCCCCATAAGATTAACATGGAAAATATTTAAAAACCATTTCTATACAAAACAGCTGTTTATAATAAGAAACAAACTAATCCAGCTGATTTCATGGATGTAAATAACGATGATTACAGTATTCAGAAGGTTATAAAAACATTTTAATACAAAACAGCTGTTTATAATAAGAAACTAACTAATACAGCTGCTTTGTGGAAGTAAATATTGATTTTTATAAGGGAGGAAATTAATTATTTATTCAAATTATAAAATTTACGAACTAATTTGTTTTGAACATTTAACATTATTTACCATCTTAGTTTTGAGGTTATTATTTATAAGTTTTTTGTTAGGTTTTTGATTAAGTGTAGACCTGAGCCTTACTGGTTCTTTTAACCTTTCTTATTACTGCTGTTGTAAAATATAAGAAATAATTTGATTTAACATTTAACATTATTTACCATCTTAGTTTTGAGGTTATTATTAATCCTACACTTGTATTATAAATAAAACATAGCATATTTTTTTAGAAGGTCACACCGGGGTTTGGCGTGCGGAGCACGCAGGGGTCTCCCCTAGTATAATATGGATGTGTGTTACTTGCATCTAATATTTTCCATGGTATGTCCTACTTTTGCAATTGTAAATAACTACCTCCTATGCTACTCTTGGGAAGGTATAAAGTTTCACCTGGGAGAAAGTATGTGGCAGTTATCTTGTACCGTTTATTTTAATACATTTATAGTAGAAGTATTTCGATCACGGAGCTGAACCGCAGTAAGTTTACCGAATTTCCAAAACTAGATTTTTATGTTTTAGGGTTTTAACGAACAATTTAAGAAAGGCGCTGAATGGCAGTATACGTGTACAAAGTGTACGAAGTAATAATATTATTAGAATGTGTTGTACTCGCACTGGAAAAACCGGTTATGGACCGATTCGCTTCGCTCGCATCGTACTAGTTCGGCCGTCGGCCTCGGATCAGAAGACGATAAAATCATCCACGTGGATTTGAACCGGGTACTTTTGATATTTTACGTGCTTTAAGATCGTGTAAAAAACAAAACGTATAGAATAATATAGCACATTTATTTTTCTGAATGGAACTTCAAAAAAGATTCATTCTCTTACGAAACATCTAAACAGTAGTTACTTTCTGGCGAAAAATGTACTTCCGATCGAAAAATATCGTTGTATGGCCTATCGTTTGAAAACTTATTTAATTCTGAATCCAAAAAGAATAAATCTAATACTAAAAAAAAATTGGTACAACAAAATGGGTCAAAATAGGAAAACACGATTTCGTTTTTTGCCGCCATTTTTAATCGGTTAAAGATATGAATGTGCATATTTCACCATTGGTTTTCTCTTGAAGTTATAATGATGTACCACGTGGATCACCTTCTCGTTTAAAAAACAAAGATACATTCGAGGTGGCGGATCCAAGATGGAGGATACATTTTTTGAAATCGTAATAAAATAGTTTTCTTAAATTGAATAGGTTCCTGAAAGTGAGGAGTTGATATGTGGATCAATTTTTAAATTATTAAGTGGTGGCTTTTGTAACACTCTGTATATTTGAATGCAACGCACAGGACACTCTGTAATTGAGAGTGACTAAAAAAAAAACGTTAATGTTTATATGTGTTACACCTCGTTTAATTTCCCATGGAATGAGATTATTTTAAGAACTGTCGAACAAAGGGTTTCATTTACATAGCGTCCAACTCAATAGATTAGTCGTGCAAATGAATTATCGAATACGCTTTGTCCTATGGAAGAATGAATGAAAATAAGTGTACTCGCATAAAACAAATACAAAACTAAAGGTTTGACACAAATTTTACCTGAGCATCTAAATAAACATATGGCTCGTGCAAAATTCCAACTCAATCGGTCAAGCAGTTATAGAGATATACATTATATAGTAAAACAAACAAAATGGCGGATAGCCGGCAAAAGAAACGTTGTGGACATATGTTTATTGGTAGATTTTTCTTTATTCCCACCTCTGACCACCCACTGATTCAGCTCCACACATTACACAAACAACCTGTATTGTTAAAGTTTCAATATTCTGTTACAATTTTCCTAACAAAATTATTGTTTCAACAGTTTATTATTTCTCTTTATCTGTAACAACACTGTAAGTTTACTTTTGATTAGCAAAATGTATTATGTTTAGCTTCATCTTCGTAAAACGAGATCTTTCTGTTTACGTTTATATCTATTTTGTTAGAAATCTGGCAACCCTGTAATTTTATTTATGTACCATATTAGTTTAAATTTCAATAAATGTCTTTTGAGGGGTGTACTTTCTTAGTGAAAATTATTGGATGTTTATTGAGATAAATCTTCATTTTTATGTGGTTATTTCTATTGTAATATATTTTGTGTTTTATTTGCTACTAGGGGAAACCCCTGCGTGCTCCGCACGCCAACCCCATTGGAACCTTCTATATATACATATTCATGTTCTGTTTTCTTTATAATAAAGGTGTAGGATTAATAATAACCCCAAAGCTAAGATAGTAAATACTGTTAAATGTTCAAATCAAATTATTTCGTATATTTTATAACAGCATATATAAAAAAGGTTAAAAGAACCAGCAAGGTTCAGGTCTACACTTTAATAGAAACCTAACCTTAAAGTTAGAAATACAAATAGTTGCTTCAAAGTGTGAAATCAGGTGTTAATGGAAATATTAGAGCAAATAGCCGTTTTATCTGTTATTTTATTCAATTGGTTGCTGTGGTAATTTATCAATCCTGGCCTAACCTAAGAATTTTTTCCCACTAAATTTACAAATATTTAAATAGAAATATTTTTATAAAAAATAATTATAGCCTATGTTAAGGGATAGTGAAACTTTTTATTAGTAAAACTATTTTTTCAATCGATTCAGTAGTTCCAGAGATTACCCCTTACATACAAACAAACAAAACAACTAACTTTACCTCTTTATAATATTAGTATAGATATACTAATGAATATAAATACGAAGTGTTAACAAATAGGTACAGTTTACAGTTTTACAATCCATATAATTGTAAACAATTACCGAGTTAAAAATCACCGCCATCATAGGTAGATCTAGATAAAATCTGTTGTTTTTAAATAACATTTTTTTAAAATTAGGCCTATGTATTTCTGATGTGTATGTAACTAATCTGTCTGTGATTTTTCACGGGTGCTTACTAGTTTACACATATTTTGTACAAAATCAGCTGTTAATGGAAATGGGGCAAAATCAGAAAACACGATTTCGTTGTTTTTTGGCCGCCATTTTTAATCGGTTAAAGATATGTGCAAACTTCACCGTTGGTTTTCTCTAAAAATTCTACATCGTAAAGATGTATCGCATGACCATCTCCTCATAAAAAAAAAAACAAAAAACAAAGTTACATTCAAAATTGCGGATACAAGATGGCGGATAATTTTTTGAATTGTAAAAAAAATAGTATTTTTACATAGAGTAACCTTCCTCAATCACATCTACCTTCAAATTTTCTTTACATACTAAATATTAAACCGTTTCCAGACTTTCCGAACACCCTGTATTATTATACAAACACCTGTCACTATTGAAATCATTTCAACTTTACTAGGTCTATAGGTCCAGTTTGAAATACTGTTTTTTCGTATCACATTTTTGTATTTTATAACTTGAAAATGACTTCTTCTATATAAAAATAAAAACAATCCTAATCAATTATTCCCGTTAAACTATTAGATTGTGCAATAATCTGTTCGCATTTGCTTCGCCGTGGGGGATGGTGAGCGAAGCGAGCAGTTGATAGTATTATAGTTATGTATAGTTTTAGTTTGTAGTTTATGTTTGTGTTTAGATGTATTTCTTTGTAGTTATGTTTCGTTTTACTCTATCATAAATACTGCTGTATTAATAACTTGAAACAGTTAAGAAAATTTTATTCTAATTACATGGCCATAGATCGTTAGTTGATATTCTATATTGATATTTTCAGTACCAGCTGATTTAATAATTAAATTTATTTATATATTTTATAATTTACAGGTTAGGTTTAAGTTTAAAAGGAGGACTCTGCATTGCTGTTCCTTTATAACTTTACTAGCTGACCCGTACGGCGTTGCCTGTGGTGGTTGGTATTTTCAGTCTTTTTAACGTAATTGAATTCTTTTTAAGTGTTCAGTCAGTCAGTGGTATTTGGCTTTTATATGTATAGATATTAAATAATAAAAGCACTCTTGTCATAATAATAAAAGATCTGAAATTATGATTTTAGTAACTTTGATTCCCCCCAAACCACTCCTAAAATTTCGAAATTTTTCATACCCTTTCTTAGTGAGCACCTATGGCCCTAGAGGAAGCTACACACCAAATTTCATTAAAATCCATTCGGTAGTTTTGAAGAAATCGTTTTTTAATAACTTTGACCCCCCCCCCCCCTAAAATTTCGAATTTTTTCAAACCCTTTCTTAGTGAGCACCTATTTAGAGGAAGCTACACACCAAATTTCATTTCAATCCGTTCGGTAGTGTTTGAGAAATCGTGATAAGTGAGTCAGTGAGTGAGTGAGTGGTATTTCGATTATATATATATAAAAAAAGAAGTGTGTATGGGATGACGTAAGTAAAAGAAAATATTTGTAACTATATATATATATATATATTATAATTTCCGCTAGGTATGTAATGAACTTAAGAATTTGGTTTAGTCTTTGATATTTACTATCTTTGGTTATGATAAATACTACATCATAATTAAACACAAATTATAAAACATGTTTGGGGATTTAATAAAAGTTTGCGTGCGAAGCACGCAGAGGTATTTCCTAGCAATATCGCTTACTACACAGTTATTGTAAAATTAATTTTTGTCTGCCAAAATAAAAATTCACTAAGCAATTCAGAATAGACAAAGATGATGTACCTTGATACGATAGTGTAGTAAATTCTTGTATAGTAGATAAAATCCGTATTATTGATAGTAGTTCAAACTCCCTTCACGCACAGATCGTTACGTCATCCACGCACAGAGTAACATTTACTACTGTTTAGCTGTCAGTGGGGGACGTTCTGCGCATGCGTGGAACCAAGCTACGTAGTAGAGTAGATCCCTTGCCTGAGGCAGTTCGTTGCAAGGTTTTCCTGGGACGGTATTGTTTGCTCCCTGATATTAAATCAAGTTTTGTGTAACAACTTTGTTTGCTTGTTCAACAGAACGTAAATACACAATTTTATATAACGTTTATGTACTGGTAATAAAATCTACGAATAATTTTCGCGATTCATATTTTGTTGTCAGTCACTTGTAACTTGATACGTCACGTTTCGAAACATATGGTCCATCTTCAGGTTAACTTAGCCCGTGCGAGTTTATTGATATTAAAGCGTAAAAATAGTGAAAATACGGGTGTTAAGTTCCAACGATAAACAGCTGATTCGGATAAAAATCTTACCAGCGCATGTTTGTTGAATGCGTTTACATTCATTACCATAACAACCAAGTTAGAAAATTTAGAACAAGTTTATTATTTTTGACAACTAACAGCGTTTTTAGGTTAGGTTAAACAAGTAAAAGCAAACACATAAATCAATGAAAACGGCTTAATGTACTACAATTCAAACATTTGTTATTGTCTATAATAGGCCTATAGGCCTATTAATTTGAAAAGATTTTTTGTAATCCGAGTGAGATCTACAGTTTTACTGGACCGATATAGACGCAGTTGGTACCAAATTAAGGGTAATTGTCTGTGTATTTGCCCATTTTAATTGGATTTCAGCTATTTCCCCACTAAATTTTCTAAAAACGGAAATTAAAATCTCTTATGGCAATTTAACATGGGGTAAAATTTTAAGCCTATTCCGAGCGATATCTGGAGTTCTATTTGGACCGATTGACATGCGGTTTGTGTTAAATAAAAGTTAATTAACACTATATTTGCCTTAAAATTTTACTATTCCATCATTTTATATTTAAAAAATGGAATTAAAAAAAAAATCTATTCATTAACTTTGTTTTTACTGATCAAATGAATAGCACAGGTCAGCTGATTATAACAGCACATGTTTTGTTATCATCTGGAATTCAATTGGACAGAAATAATAGCACAGATCAGCTGATTTTAACAGCGCATGTTTTATTATCATAACATGGTTTGTTTATGTTGTAATTTACTTGATTGAAGTAGGTTAAGTTTAATTTTGCTGTTGCTGAATGCACTTTATTGAAGTAGGTTATGTTTGATTCACATATATTTCTTGAATGTATTTACATGCATTACTAATTGAATAAAATAACAGTAAAACAGTTGAATTCGGATGTCCAGCTTAGAGCAAAATAATATTTTGGTTGGCCTAGACTGAACAAACCAATAAAAACTTTTTGCAATTTAAAAAAACAACAACTATGTTACATCCTAATGAAAAATAAATAAGATATATTATAATTTAATAGTAGGCCTATTTATTTATAATATACGGTGATTGATAGTAAGTAACCAATATTAACAGCTGATTTCAAAATATGAAAGAATAATTTTGTATTTATAACTTTTTGGTTAGGTTTTTGATTAGGTGTAGACCTGAGCCTTACTGGTTCTTTTAACTTGTATTATAACTGCTGTTATAAAATATACGAAATAATTTGATTTCAACATTTAACATTATTCACCATCTTAGTTTTGAGGCTATTATTAATCCTACACCTTTATTATAATAAAACACAACATATATTTTTAGAAGGTTCCATCGGGAGTTGGCGTGTGGCGCACGCAGGGGTCTCCCCTAGTATATGTATATTTATAAGAGGCTTTGTCCTGACTGTCTGACATAGAATCAAGGTGGAGCAAGAACTATTTAAGATACATTTAAACCAACGAACACAACAAAATAATAGAAGGGTCACTTGAACCGAAAGCTGTTGCTACCCGTATAGCGCTGCCTACCACAAGATGGCGTCCGCTGCGGATGAGTCACTGTAGTAGGGTGCCCCTGGACCAATAAGAAATCACCTTTGCAAAACCATAACATTTTTAGGTCAATGAGACTGTCAACTTAAATAGGCTAAGTTATGTTTCAAAAAACTATATTTATTTTCAAGTACATATTTAATTTCAGTTTATTAATTATAATATCATCTAGTATACATTTATTATAATTTCTCTTTGAATTCCATGTCAAACTGCGACTTTATACATGTTGTTTTTTTTCTTTCTGAGTAGTAAGTAATTTTATTATTACTTACACACCAGCCTGTGCGTGGAGCCTTAGGTAGGTGCAAAGAATGTAATTACAAACAAAACAAAAAAACACAGAAAAACAAAATATTTTTATCGCAGGATGTTCTACATATCTATGCTCGGAACATATCTATGTAATATGCAAGGAATACGATTTAATAATCTAACAAAAATAAAACATAAATTATGAAGAATTAAGTTTTTGTATGTAAATAATCTATTTTTCGGTGTTTTATAATTTATATTTTTTGAGTTTGAAAGCAATGTATTTCTAAAAGTAAAATTGTTTTTATGTAGACTAAAATCTTTAGTGTTAAGACATAATAAGCTTAAGTATGTTTTATATTTTATGTGCCATTTTTTTAAATAAAATAAACAAGTATTTTGATTTTTCAATGTATCTCTATTTGTTTTTGTTTTTTTTTTTAATAGGCTTAAGTGAAATAACTTGTTATTATGTTTATGAAACTTATTAGTACGTAATACAAGTGTTTGTATAATTTTTTTCCTAACACAATATAAAAAATATATGGATATAAACATGTGGGTTACGGTCTCTCAGACCATCATCACTACTAATGTAACTAAAAATCACGTCACCGCTCTAGGGTTAAATAAATACAGTTACAACCTTACAGTTACAATTTACATTTCCAAACTAAAAGAAACTAATAGTGGGAGATATTAAGGGAGATTTTAAACGGCGGAATATTAAGGCTGAAACTTTGTGTATACAGCTAATATATTTTTCAATGATCTAAAATAAGTTCTGCAATATAGTGATAAACAATTATTTAAAAATTAAATACATGTCGGTAACTAATCTGATAAGTTATATTTAGCTGCGTATACAAATATACTCAAAGTATGTCTTTCAAAACCGTTATTGTAAACTCTAAACTTTAATGCTAAGCTGACCAACAAGAGCCGAGATCAAGCTCCAAGCTTCAGCCTAGCGCATTTAGCGGTAGTCACCGAGCCGCATAAAGCTATCTCAATCAACTTGCCGTATTAACCAAACGACAAAAGCAAAATTAAGGACAAAAAATATTTTCATATGATTTGACTATTAAGACAACTTTTATTCGCTTTGGTAATTCACCTGCCCTAAAAATACGCAATTTCCCCACTATCTAACTTTTTTTCATGTCAAGATTTAAAAATCACTGTAAACCGTCAACTTAATTTAGGTATTTAGACTGCATTGAAGTTAAAATTAATACTTTCAAATTACACCATTAGCATCCACAACTATAGTTAAACTGTGTTAAGTTTCAAATTTTTATCACTACGCTAGGTATTGTAAATTGAAGTGTGATTGAAAAGTGCTCACTAAAAATGTAACCGTGTTTTTACCGTCAATAAGCTGGTTTGCCTACCGCAAGATGGCGGAGGTGGCGACAACTACGGTAAGTGCTTGTTGGTGCATTTGTCCCTTCTATTATTTTTCCGTGTTCGCTGATTTAAACCTGTTCAACTTCACTCGCTGCTCAACAGGGGAGTACCTGTTGAGACAGGGATAGTAGAGGGTGAGTTACTAGCGGATACTACTCTCATATTCTACTAGCAGCTAGAACTATACAGAACAGAACATTTATTGGTCCTTCAGCACATGTACAACATTGCAATAGACTTCGTCACATACAGTTTAGTCATTAAAACTAACATAACTAATATTAAACACAGGCTTACTAAATATTGACATCACATTCCAAATAATCCGCCAAGTTATAAAATGTTTGCTTTTTCAGCCAACCATAAAAAGTATGATGTAAATCATCATTTGACAAGTTTTGAAAAGTGGCAGGCAGTTTATTCCTAAAGCTAAATTATAATTTTTGGATTTATTTAATCTATGTCTTGGTTGTTCAAGAATATGACCAAATCTTGTAATAAGATTATGAATTAAACCTCTAACTGGATACATATGTAAATTATTCTTTACGTGCATTACTACATAAAAAATATACAAGTTGATAACCGTTAAAATACCAGTTTTAATAAACAGTGGCTTGCAGTGTTCCAATTTATCCGAGTTTGTTAATATTCTCAAAGCTTTTTTTGAAGAATTAAAATTGTGTGAATTCCTATTCCATTTCCCCAAATAAGAAGGCCATATCTGAAAATACTTTCAAAGAAAGCAAAGTACGCTATTTTTAAATATTCAAACGTTACTTGACTCTTAAGATTTATTAGTAAATAAATTACCCTTGATAATTTTGTCTTTACATAATCTATGTGTACTGACCAGGAGCATACAATCAATTTTGATACCAAGCAACGTTACAACTTTTTCATAAGCAGGCAATTACAACGTTACAACTATGTTTATATTTGTTTTGTAGAGTGACTAAAAGGTTTTGAGTTTTTCTTCATTTAAAAACAGTCCATTTACTTCAAACCAGTCGTTTGCTTCATTTAATACACTAGCTGCTACATTATCTAATTGAAAAATGTCTTTGTGGCTAACACGTAAAGACGTGCCGTCCGCATAGATTGTTGAGGAACGTGAAACATTTAAACTTAAATTATTAATTAAAATAAAAAACAATACTGGGCCCAACACCGAACCCTGTGGAACAACAAGAGTAAGATAGAGTGAAACAGCAAAATTAATCGAATTAACACTTTTTGAACACCTTTATCTTTTGAACGGTTTATTATAAATCAAAATATTTTTCCTAAACTTGACAGCTCACGTACTGGACTACTATCCTAATACAGTTGAGGTGAACTAGAACTCGATTTGTATATAGGCTGCATTACTTACAAAATATCACCAGATAAGTTAACTCTCATTGTAGTTATCTCCAGCAGTTTTACAGGTTCAGTACTCTCACACCAGAAAGTCATTACAATCCCTGGATTACAGAGGAAAGGTAATTACTTTAAAATCTCCTTAACGACGGGAGCGATAAACTTGAGACAATGAAACGACTTGAAATTACCTGCGAAATTGTTCCCTTCGCCTACATTTGAGTAATTATTTTCGGATTATGGCTAATTGAATGTAGAAACAATCTTTACACTTGTATATCAAGGCAACCATGTCTGGAAAAATATTTCATAGAGGCTTCGAACTATAGATAACCGTTGATAAATTAATTGAATTATTTGTATACTTGTAGTACCATTCTACATATTATACAAACGAATGTTTAGACATTTCAGAAACTACAGTCCGAGGGGTTGAAATGAGGGTGCTACTGCTATAGAATAAATATATCAGGTGTCTTAAAAGTCCCACTACCCCCCCCCCCTTTAACTTTTGTGTTTGTTAAAACAAACAAATATCCTTCCTTTGGGGAACGATACTAACTTAGCCCAAAGTATCTTTTGAAGCAATTGGAAATTTTGAGTGTTCCCTAATTTGGGGGCAACTCAAAATTTTTAAATAGGAAGTATGGTCATGTGATACCTCATTTTGAAGGTCTATTTAAGACTAGGAAAATGACATAAAGAAAATAAAAATCTACTCACCCAAAACAAAATGGCTGCCTAAACGTGTTGAAATAAATCGACATAAAGTTGCTAATATCTCGAAAAGGAAGAGTTTTTAGAAAAAATTTCAAGAGGCAAAAATGCTTACTTCAAAGTACTTTACCTAAAAAATTGCTTTCAAATTGATTTCGTAAATTTTATTATTTAAAAAATTTTCTAAGATATAGAGTCGACTTAAAATTGTGCAATACTTTACCAAAAAATAAAAAACATTTACACTTCGATTACTTATGCCAAAGGGATGAAAGGGATAACTACCCTTAAAGCTGAATAAACGTTTATCCACTTACTTTTTCTATATGCTCAAAAACTAATCAACTAATTTCACTAAAACTTCTACAATTTACACGTATTAGAGCCATGATTGTTTAGAGAATACGGTCACTACAATCAAAGAGTTTAAAATGGGTTAGCTGTCCATATACAATAAATATAAATTGCACTAACGTTCTACAAGCTATAATGCTAAAACTGTGCAAAATTATTCTTAAGTGATGTACAACAACGTTTACAATTCAATTACTTCAATCAAAGAGATGAAACGGGATAACTACCCTTAAAATTAAATAATCATGTTTACACTTACTTAGACATTACAATTAATATAGGCTAAAGCAACTTAGGTTGCTACCCCTGTGCAATAATTATAAATCGTATTCACTTCCTACAAGCTATAAAACTACAAAATTGTGTAATATTATTTTAAAGTGATATAAAAACCATTAACAATTCTTTTACTTTAGTCAAAGGGATGAAAGGTTATTACTACCCTTAAAATTAAATTATAATTTATACACTTACTTTTTCTATATGCCCAAAAACTACTCAACTAATTTCAGTAAAAATTCTACAATTTACACCATTACTGTTTAGAGAATATTGTAACTAAAATCAATGATATTAAAATGGAGTAGCTATCCTTATACAATAAAATAAATTGCACTAACTTTACAAGCTTTGAATCAAAATGTGTGTAATTTTATTCTTAAGTGATATAAACAACCATTTGCTATTTGATTACTTAAGTCGAATTTATGAAATGGAATAAGTAACCTTAAAATTAAATAATCATGTATACACTTACGTTTTCTACGCTCAAAAACTACTCAACTAATTTTACTAAAAATTTCACAATTTACACATATTAGTACCAGGTTTGTTTAGAAATATGGTCACTACAATTAAAGCGATTAGAATGGGGTGGCTACCCTTACACAATAAAAACAAATTGCTCTAACTTTACAAGCTTTAAAGCAAAATGTGTGTAGTATTATCTTAAGTGATATAAACAACCATTAGCAATTACTTAAGTTAACTTAATGGAATTGGATAGCTACCTGTAATGTTAGGCAATTAAATTGGGATAGCTACCCATATAAAATAAATTAAATGATCTATAAACACACATATGTTTAAGCTCTGATCACAATAATCTTATTTTAACTAAGAGTCAAACATTTATTTTTAAATATACTCAGTAAATTGGGTTTGATAATTTAATCCAAGTATGTAATTGTAGGCTACTAAAATCAAGTAACAGTCATTGTCGGGTGCACTGATAACTAGTATAAAAGGGAAGAATAGATTACTGGAAAGTTAAATCAAGTTATAAATTTAGACAAAAATGTGCGGCTTCTTCCAGGCTATTATAGTTGATATCTCTTTTTCTACAAAATACATGTGCCTTTGGCATTCTCACCTTCCAGTAATAAAAAAAAGTAAATGTTTGAGGTTGTGGGACCCCCGTTCATCACATCTTTTCTTCAATTATTTTACCAGCCTTAACGGCAACATACACACATAATTTTAATTTTTCAATTGCCGTTTATTATTAGCTTGTTTTTTATACAAATATTTACTGTTTCCATACGTTTAATGTTATTATAATAAAGGTGTAGAATTTTTTATAATATCAAAGCTAAGATGGTAAACACATTTAAATGTCCATTCATTGTAAATACTTTCAATAAGTCTAGGCCTAACCTAAAATTACTGTATGTATGTTGCCCTTAAGACAGATAAAATAAATTAAATATACACACAATCATTTTAAGTTATGCCTAGACTGACGAACCAATATTTTGTGTTTTTTGAATGTATTTCAGCGCTTCACGATAATGTCTGAACTACGCCGGACGGAACCGATCGTCTCTTAATTTAAATTGATGAACCAAAACATATGTTTTTTGATTGTATTCGATAACGCTTTTTCGTTACTCGTAGTTTGTAATTATTATTGCTATAGCAACCAATTATTACACTTTTTTCTTTACGCATTACATTCTCTATTTGTTAACTCTAACTATAACCCGCGTTAAGGAACTTCGTTCCAAAATTCAGAAGTAAATTAAAAATTGGCAAAATTCTTTACGTCCAAGTCGATATTGGTAAAAAAGAATTCTATCATTATATCGACTAATACAAAAAACTAAAAATGGTTTTAAAAAAATTTGGAAGTCTTATTAATAAATAATTTTATTGAGTTTTTAATAGTTTTAATGAGGTTTTTGCTGAAAAAGTTAATAATTCTTTTTATTTTTAGTGAGGCAGCCTGTCGGGTTGTCACAGACATCCTGCTTTATTGTTTAGAAGTATGGTTTATAATTTTGATAAAATTAAATACAAACAGCGCACGCTTGCAAACTAGGGACCATCACTGCTAAGTTAAAACAATCACCTAAGTTTTATTTTAAAAGATCGAGCAGTCCAGCAATGAAAAACGTTTCAATTGGACTAACAATGGAGAGCATCAACAATGACTGACGATCCCCCTAAAGCAATATTTACAATCAATAAACGCGGCACAATGAACCACTTTGTTTCTATTATCTCTGACAAATTTTCTCTTTCAGAATGTCTACGTATCAATCACCCTACACTCCTATAAAAGTGAGTGTAAGTACGTACGTACGTGCGTGTGTAACAAAATAGGTTGTATTGTTTTGATTTATTCATTAACATAACAATATAACAGCTGATTTCCTCCCAAGGCTGTAGCGAGGAAAACTTTTCGGGGGGGGGGGGGGGGGGTCAGTTTAGGACCGGAGATTTGAATTTAAACCCTTTTAACACGTTCACTGCTAAGGACGCACATAATGTGAGCTTGTCACTGAACACTATGAGAAGCGGCCGACGCACAGTGCATTTCACGCCAACACCATAATGGAAGTATTTTAAATACACATCATTGAGAGCTTCGCACGCCAACCCCCGTATTGGGAGTTTTTTCAATACACAATGCATTGCATGCTTCGCACGCCAACCAACGTATTGGAAGTAGTATTTTCAAACATAGAGCATTGCGTGCTTCGCAAGCCTGAACCCGTATTGGGAGAATTTTCAATACACAGAGCATTGCGTGCTTCGCACGCCAACCAACGTATTGGAAGTATTTTCAATACACAATGCATTGCGTGTTTTGTTAGAGATCAAGCTCACAAGAGAGTAAGGCTGTAACCTACTGCGTCCATGTGCATTGTACTTTGTAGTTTAATCAAGCGAATTTAAATATTAGTATGGCTGCAATGCACAAAGATGTAAAATAAGTTGCTGGACCCTCTGTTGTGTTGTCTATTTTATAATTTAATTTGAACTTTTTAAATCTAGTATTAATTTTTACTACTAACTTTCGGGATATCTGGGATCCCCCCCCCCCACGGCTACCGCCTTTTTTCCTCCATCAGAGGTTATACTTCAACAACTATGTGAATTATTTAAGGTTATGTTTAAATTTTTTAGGTTGAGTTTTGTGCTGTTATTATAGGAATAAAATAACGTAGGCCTACTTTGAAGCATCTGATTCGTTTGGTCATAATATCCGCTTCCTCATGATAGCGCATGCTCATGGTCGTGTAAAACAACTATTATTTTAAAGACATATGTTTCGTTATTGATCAGCTGTCAACAATAAACCCTACTAGAGACATATAACAGCTGATTTCACTCATCATCTGTAATACTTTAACAAAATCTAACCTAGATAATCACTTGGGGTTATGTTTACAACTTCAATCAGAAAAACTGTGTAAAATGTTCAGTTTTTAGTTGTTATTGTATATGAGTTATACAATTAATCACGGCTGTAACATTATATATTATTTCTTAAAGGTGTGTTTTTTTCGCTAAGCGATATCTCCCTTAATTCTTCATAAACATCAATTATTTAAGCATTAAGAATCATTTTAAAGCTTACGATTACCACTATTGATGAAAAATAGACAAACAGCTTTAAATTAATGTTTACGTTACATAAATTTAATAAATAAACGGTATCAGGAAACTGACACATACTTTCTCCCTCATTATAGGAACTACATTTTTTATTTTTAAGAGTAATTTTCCCATAAAAATCCATAAAATAACGGAAAAACCAACTTTTCTCAAAAACGGCTCGAACGATTTTGATTAAAATTTTATAGTTCATAGTACTTTAGGTCCCTAATAAACTATACAATTTTAATCAAAATCGTTAGAGCCGTTTTTGAGAAAAGTTGATTTTTCCGTTATTTTAAGGGATTTTATGGGAAAATTACCCTTAAAAATACAAAATAAAAAAAAACGCCTGGAGATACCGTGAATTAGTACCTCCATACCAAATTTCATCAAAATCGGACGAATGGTTTAGGCTCTAGGTCTGATAACATCCACACAGACACACCAAAACACACACACACACCCCCACACACACACCCCAGACACCCCCACTGACATCACTCCGAAAACCACTTTTTTAGGTTCAAGGGGACCCAAAACGGATATTTCCACCAAAAACTCAAACTCGAAAATGTTGACGAATACAATACTTTCTCCATATACTATAGTATAGGGGGAGAAAGTAAAAACTTGTATATTATACTTCTTATGGTTCATAATAAAAGGCACCATCTATTAACAATCTGTTTAACTAACACGACAGCTGTTAGTTTGATTGTTTACATTCCATAATGCAAGTGTTATAAACTGTTATTTATAAAACAAAGTAAATAAATAAACGTAATTAACTAAATTAAATCAACGTATTAAATCCAGTAGTAGGCCTAACTGACGAAATATTCGCACGGGTCAGCTAGTATAGTATACTAGTGGACCCGGCAATGCTTCGCTATTGCTTAATTTGAAACTTTGAAAGCCTGTAATTCGTATCCCGTGTAATTCAACATCCTGTAATTCGTATCACGTGTAATTCAACATAGGCCTAATGATTGTTACACATAATTAATAAAACAACTGATTTGAATCAAAAGTTTAATCAAATTTTAGGTTAGGCCTTTAAAACCTATGAAATATAATAATTCAAACATCTAATATTACAATTTAACATTATATTATTGTTACACATTATAAATAAAACAGCTTATTTGGACCAAAGGTTTAACACAATTTTAGGTTAGGCCTATTATTATAAAATCAACACACTTTTTTTGAAAGAGTTTGGAATTATCACCATAGTAACCAGAATAACACATTAATAAATACGAATCAGCTGTTTCATCTTTTATATTGCTGCTTATGGGAGGGATGAATTTTCGAATTTTCTACCCTTTAAATTCAAAATTTTGCTAAATCCTTTCTTAGTACGCCTCTACATTATTGGACGGATGTACCTTCCAAATTTCAAGTCTCTAGCTTTAATAGAATCGGCTCTGCGTTGATCATCAGTCAGGACATTGCATTTTATATAAGAGATGGATGATTAAAATGGCTTTGATGATAGAAATTATTAAAATGTACGTATTTTATTATCATTTTTCTGTATTTCACTCTTTACAGTCAGGAAATTAACTTAGGCCTAAACACGTAAAACTATATTTTATGGTATTTTGGGCTATTGGTCTGAATTTCTGGTCTGGTTTTCTGCCATTTCTGTTTCTTGCAGAATTTTAATGTAGGACGAATAAATAAAAAATACAACCACTTGCAGGTAGTAGGCGGAATATAGTCCTACTTCTTATAATTAATTGGCACTATGCCTTGATTACTTAGGGAGTGCAGCTGAATGGAGGGTTAACCCTACTCACACACATGAAGCCCTCACACACACAAGCGCAGGGGATTAGGACCGGCCGGTCAAATACCCCCCCCCCCCCCGCAATACTCATCAAGTTGACTTTGGTTTTTCAAAGTGTCAATTATATTACTCGAAATTTTTTATTTATATCTTGAATAATTTTGGATTCAACACAAAATCGTAAGGAAAATGATTCCAAATAATGCGTGATTTACTTTACTTAACCCTAGAAGCGGCAACGTTAGGGCCTAATACATTCCGGAGCTTTAGCCGTTTGCAAGCATTTTTTTTCAGAAATTCGCCAATTATGGTAAGTATATCCCAATCCAAAAGTGTTGAATAGTTTTTTTTAATAGAATTTATATATGCAACGAAAAAATGTATTGGTGTAAAATTGTAAAAGTAATTAGCTCAGAAAGCAAAATATATTCAATAAAGGGGGAAACATCAAACTTTTGCCCTACATAATAAAACATAAAGAGTAATATTTTTTGTATTTTTGTTTGTCAAAGTATACAAAAGTTTTGTAATTTATTTCTAAATAGAAAAGTACAAAAGTATATATCAATATCAAAAGTTTTGTCTGAAAACGACAGTTTTTATGTTCCTACTGCAAGAAATATAACAAAAGTAGTAAGCCTGTTTTGAAATATTATTTAGGAATATATGCTTTACCTAAAATTAAATTTTACTATAACAAATTGTAGAGAACGAATCATAGGATAGAACTTTATACTTGGAAAAACAATAAAACACAACTTTAAAAACTAATTTCAGTTTGTTTCACAAATGAATATGTATATTACAAGTAACACAAAACTCTCGTTATTGCGTTATATACAATCCCAGACGCTGGAGTGCGCGTGCGTGTGAGGGGGCTGAAGCTGGTAGAACCCTTCTTTCAACCGCATTCGCTAAGTAATCAAGGTACAGTATAGGCTCTGCACGTTTACCACATTGAAAATTCCGGTACTTGTGTATTATACGGACCCCACCTATGAATACAGGTAAACATACTGTGACTAAATAGGTTAAGTTAGAACCTTTTAGATATTTTTTGTAATTATTATTTTTGCATTTCTATTGCCATCCGACCTTAGGCAAACCTATGGCAATACCTAAAAGGTCCTAAAATAACCTATTTAGTCGCAGTATGTTCACCTGTATTCAATATTTAACAGTAAAATGTAAAACAACGTCGTTGTGTGCAAAAATATTAGGCTAGGGTCGAATAGTAAAGTTACGCCTGCGTCGGACACGCAGTGACATGCGCGCAAGACAGTGAACACTATTATAGGTGGGTTCCGTATAATGCACCAAAATCCCTAACGCCATAGGCACGGTTAAAGATTGTAAGCCTAAGTAGTTTCTTCTGAAAAACTAAATAAACGAAATGGATTGTAAAACGATATATATTTTCTATGAATTCTAACCTCAAAACTGACCAAGTATCTTACATTAATTCTGTACATTGCCTTTACATGTTTAGGAACATAAAATTTAATATTTCGTAATTACTTAAAACAATAATAATAATCCTTATAATTTTACACATTTACCAAATTACAAATTTCCACTGGGTTCAGTTATTTAGGTTTAGATAACTTTTATTGTTTCTAAATAGTAATTTTACAACTAAAATAATTCGACCACGCAGCTGAACCGCTGACGTGAGTTGAGCAAATTTCCAAAATTAAGTTTATAGGCCTATGTTTTAGGGTTTCAACCAAAAATTTGGAAAATAGGTCTCTTCACGACGGTGCTGAATAGCTGAAAAATGCTTCGCACGCCATTCTGCATATTGGGTGGATCTTCAACACACAAAACATTGCGTGCTTCGCACGTCAACCTCCGTATTGGGAGTATCTTCAATACACAATGCATTGCGTGCTTCGGGTACTTCTATGGTATTTTACGTTTTGATAGATTTTGGGGAAACCAAGCGAGCTATAAGGTCACGTAAAAAAACAAAATGTGCAGAATAACATCCTACATTTATATCTGTAGAAAACTCAAAAACAAATTCATTCTCGTAAGAAAAATCCCAAAGAATTGTTACTTCCGGACAAAAAAACGTACTTCCGATTGTTGGATTTTATTGGCTAACGAACTCGTCCGAGCGACGTAGACAACCAACATGTGTACCAAATTTGAACCAAATCGGACTTAAAATGCGGCCGCTAGAGTGCGAACACATATATATATACATATACAGTATATATATATATGATTTTTAATGACAACCCAAAACGTGTTCTGGGGACCATGATCGGTGCTCATTTGCTACTCCTGACCTTGGGTCTTACCATAAGGGCCACTGCAATAGCTCATTTTTCCTATGGAAATTCGCCAATAATTCGAGCACGCAGCTGTACTGCCGACATGGGTTGAGCGGACTTCTAAAATTAAGTTTATTTGTTTTAGAGTTTCAACCAACTTTCTGGGAAATGACTACTCTCGAAGGCGCTGAACAGTCGGCTGCGAATGCGAAATATATTAGTGAAATTTGTTTCCACTTCAGTCTCCAGCCCCGTCTCACGCTATGCCTCGCTCCGCTCACAACGGGAAAACTCGCTGTATATAGTGTCCGACAATGTATAGTTTACATGAAATATAAAATCATGTTTACAGTGTTAAATATTTTTTACTGCTCATCTTGTTGTATTTACCGAAGCGGTATTTTTGTGGAATTAGCAAAGCCACGTTTTTACAAGTGGACGGTATAAATAATCCCGGTGTACTTAAGGTTTCCCGGCACTGAAAACCCGCTTTAATTGCAGCGTCAACCCAACCCCCTCCCTCCCCCACTACTCGTACATAACTCTAGCGTTGTATAATGAAGCTGTATTTTCTGGTTCGTTCTGATTAAAACAGAGCGGCGAATAAGTTGTGCAATCACGTTTTTTAGACTGTCAGATTTGTTGGTTTTACAGGGTGATTCAAAAATGTGGATCAAAAAGTGTTTATTGCGTCATTTTCAGTAATACGGTTCTAACAAACGTAACTCCTTTTATAAAAAGCAATTAATTTACAATAACATACATAGATTAATGTAGGTAGATCTGGCAACACTGCCGGTTAGCTTTCGTGATTATTGTTGTCCTTATGAGAGAAACTACTTTGAATCATCATTTCTTAGGTTAGACCTAGACTGATGAACCAACACATGTATTTACATTTATTACCATAGCAACCAATTGAATAAAATAACAGATAAAAAAGCTGTTTGCTCAAATCATCAACTCCTAAAAAAGCGAGTGTACGAGCGTACGTAAGGGAGTAACATTTAATATAACAGCTGATTTCACCCATCATCTGTAAACCCAATGTATATTACAGTTTAAAGTTATGTTTACAACTTCAATCATTATAATGTCTTTGTGAAGTTGATTTAAAAAAAAATATGAGCTAAACAAATATGTATGCTATAATATACATTATAATATTTGGTTTAAGGTTATAAACTATATACAAATACAACCTTTTATCATCAATAGATTTTGTATACAAATTTAAAGAAAATATACATATTCCTTTAACTTCAGAAACATTCCTACATCTAAACAGCTGATTTCACCCATCACCTGTAATACACAAACCCAATGTAGATTATAGTTTGGGGTTATGTTTACAACTTCAATCGTTATAACCTTTTATCATCAATATATTTGATTATACACATTTAAATAAGAGATATATTCATTTAACTTCAAAAACATTCGTACATCTTTGTATAACATATACACATATTCGATTATTAATTTCTTTACTATCCTATACTGTAATACAAGCAATGTCTGTTTGTTTGTTTTTACGTATGTTTGTTTGTACGTACGAGCAATCTCGAGATCCAACGGAAGGATTTTGCGGAAAGTTTGGAATTAGAGGTTTTTGTGTCTAAAAAATCGATTGGAGAAAACCACTACCTCAGGAAACCTAAGGAAAAACTCTAGTTATTTTTCTAAACAATTCATTTGAAAATTGAAAATTTTTAACATTGGGCTTATGGAGTTTAAAATAATTACATATGTTTATTGACTATAATAATAACAGTAATCTGCTGTTATTCAGCAGATCACTATCAGCTGATTTCAACACCAAACGTAACTAAAAAATTATTTTTGTGCTGTTATTAAATATTCTAAAACCCTTTTCACCAGTTTCTGCATTCTTTATATTTCTACAAAGGTAATATGATAAATTATCTAATGATTGTAATTATTATTTGCTATTTATAAAATACTTAAACAAATTCATTATGTGTGATTCGTATTTGCATATATTTTTCTAAAAAAAAGTACTGAGCGATGCTCGGTCGCCCAGGTACTAATATTAATCAATTTTAAATCATTTGATCTATCAATACGAAATAAAAAGCAATTAAAATATAATATTTTTATCTTCCTTTAAATATATAATAAGATACATAAATTCAAAATGTTAACAAATAGGCCTACAGTTTTATAATCCTTATAACTGTACACATTTACCGAGTAAAATATCAATCAGCATAGTTATGTAGGCTTAGATAAGTAGGCCTTAAAGTTGTTTTTAAATAGTTTGTTTTCTAAATAATATATTTCTGATGTGTATCCAATTAGTCAGCCTGTGATTTTTCACGGGGGCTTACTAGTATTCTATATTCATTATAATTCAAAGATAAATGTTAAAAAAAGTATGTAACAAATGTTCAATAGGTATATTACCTGTGCTCCGTCATACAATCCTTTAATTAATTAATTTGGATCAAAAGCTTACCAGCACATGTTTGTTGAATGCGATTACATTCATATCCAACTTAGAACAAACTTAGGAAATGCCGAACAAGTTTATTATTATTAAAAACCAAAAGCAAAGACAAACATAAATAAATGAAAACTGCTTACTTAAGGGGGACTATGATTCAAACATCTGATGTCCGGAATGAGTCGAATTGAGTCGACGTGGAGCAAAATCTACTTAGATAAAAATACGAAAATGCGTATAAGCACAGACTATAGAATTACTATAGTAATTACAGAGTAATTCTATAGTCTGTGGTATAAGTTAACTAGTGGCAATAGCCCCCTATATATAGGCTATATTTCTAGGAGTAATACCTCTTCGTGATGGCCTACCTTTGCGAGGTGGTCTTCCAGCGTTATTCATTACAATTGAAATAATTTTATAATGTGTTTAATCATATAGCCTAAGCTTTGATTTTAATTCTCAATTTGAAACAAAAACACAGCTACAATAACAAAACACGTCACAAAACTTCACATTCAGGTGCTATGATAGCTGAATTTTCCAATTTATATACAATCACCTGTTTTTAACACTAAAATCCCTTGATTCACACCTATATATTCCCATGCTATGTAAATGAGATTTATTGTATACAATCACCTGTTTTTAACACTAAAATCACCTGATTTACACCTACATATTCCCATGGTATTTAAATGGTAATTATTTTCTTCCGTAACGAATTTTCGTGACACAATTAACGAAAATTAATATTTTCCCCCAAAACTTCATGCCCAGACCTCTAAAATGAGACCTCTCCCAGCTTTCTACGACCTACCGTTCGCTCACAATTTCATTTGCAAATTTGGGCTTACGGAATTAGATATAAGGTAATTATTGTGCGGTCATTGGCGCGCACTATGAAAGGATTTGCAAAATATCAATTTTAAAGTGTAAACAAAGTAGAAATTCGGATAAAACAGATGTTCGGATCGAAAGCTTAGCAACAGACGTTTGTTTAAATTAATTATCATAGCAACCAACTTAGTAAATTTAGAATCATTATTATTTTAGTTAAACAGTTTGTTGTTGTTTATAAACAAACTAAAAGCAAACGCAAACAAAAATTTAAGAAAATTACTTACTGCATTATTATTCAAACGTCTGTACAGATACCGTCGTGAATGCTGGCACTCGAGCAAACCGCTACTAACCAGACTAAAAACGTCAGTATCCGGTACATCTGTGTTTAACACGTTCACTGCTAAGGACGCACATGTGAGCTTGACACTGAATACTTGACACTGAGAAGCGGCCGACGCACAGTCAATTGCACGCCTACTCCCAGATTGGGAGTACATTCAATACACAGTGAACTACGTGTTTCGCACGCCAACCCCCATATTGGGAGTATTTTCAATACACAATGCATTGCGTGCTTTGCACGCCAATTTTAAGCCTATGTTAGGCGAGTAACTAATAAATATTATTATTATTATTAGCTAAACGAAAATTTTTTGAAAGATGAGTTTTTTTTAAGGGCTACAAATAATCCAAATTTAATCAAAATCGTTAGAGCCGTTTTTTTATACCAAAATAATAATGTTTTTTTTGGAGGTTTTTTGGCAAAAAACGGGGTTGTTTAAAAAAAAAATCCTAAACCTTTTATCGTGCTAAGACAGACAGCCATACAGACATTTAGTAAAAACCACTTTTTTTGGACTCAGGGGTCCCTCAACGCATATTTTCACAAAATCTCAACATCGATTTTTGTTTGCGATCACTATAATTTCTCTATACTGTGGTATAGTGAGAAAGTAAACAGGGCAAAAGCGGTCGGTCACACACTGTTTAATTAAATTGAATTTAGTTTTCTAAATGTTCGTTTTATTTGTTGAAATATGTTTTTGCAAATTAAGTTTTTAAACAGTGGAATCAGTGGAATGTGTAAACTGTTTCTAAGTTGTGATGATGCCTGATAAAACAATCGAAACAGCTGCCAGCAAGTGAATTTTTGAAAGATTGCTAATGCAAGTAATAGATTTAATATATTATTATTTAAAATTCTGCATTAGTTCGAAATGTGATGTTTAATCTCTTGTGTTATATAAACAAACTAAAAGCAAACGCAAACAAAAATTTACGAAAATTACTTACTGCATTATAATTCAAACGTCTGTATTTACATATTATACATAAAACAGCGGATTTAGATCAAAAAATAAATTTTAGGTTAGCCCTACAATTAACAAAAACATGTTCATTTGCAACCAAATTGGAAAATTTATAATCAGGTAATTATTATTCACAACTAACATTTTTTTTTTTTTATATTAGGTAAAAACAAACTAAAGGTTTTATGTCTTATAAGTCAAACTATGCAATGTCGCTTCCAAGCGTTCGTATCATATCCTTTGACACATTGTTTTAAGATATTCATTGCGTTGTCCATCGTGTCATACGAGTGTCCGTTATCCGGAATATGCTTAGCGAAATTAGATTTTTCCGGTAGGTCAAGTTTTATTGTAGCCATATGCTGTTTATATCTTTTTTACTTTCTCACTATACTGTAGTATAGAGAAAGTATAGTGATTGCAAAAAAAATCGATGTTGAGATTTTTGTGGAAATATCTGTTTTAGGACTCCCTGAGTCCAAAAAGTGTTTTTTACAAAATGTCTGCATGTATGTCTAGAGCGAAAACTATTCGATCGATTTCAAACAAAATTGCACCAGACATGTCAAGTAGGCCTGTATAGATGCACGAAAAAGATTTTGAAACATTTTGAAAAACAACCCCCTTTTTGGCAAAAACCCTCCCAAAAAATCAGTTATTATTTTTGTATAAAAAAAAACGGATCTAACGATATTGATAAAATTTGGCTTATTTGTAGCCTTTAATGTACCCTACCATTTGCAAAAAACAGTAACTTTCTAAAAATTATCGTTTAGCTAATAATAAAAATAACTAATTTTTTGGGGTTTTTTGGCCACAAAGGGGGTTGTTTTTCAAAAATTTTCAAAAACTTTTTCGTGCATCTATACAGGCCTAATTGACGTGTTTGGTGCAAATTGTTCGAAATCGATCGAATAGTTTTCTCTCTAGATAATAATAATAATATTTATTAGTTAATCTAATACTTTAATAAATCACCTCTCCTATCCCACCTACAATTATGAAGTCACAGTGAATCTGTTTATTAATTTAAATATGTTTGTGAGAAAGTATGTGCCAGTTCCTGGTACCGTTTTTTAAATAACAGTTTGTCCTATATACTCGCTATTGCATGATTACACGTTTACTGCAGTAACTGAAGTAATTACCGGACAAGGTTACATAACCAATGATATACCCTACCTGAGTACTATCATAGCAGAACGGAAGTGGACATTGCGGTCACTAATTAATCACCAACGTGTCGTTAGCCCAGGGATGGCCATAATTAATAATTCCAACAATTCAATAAATACACAGCACTGGTTGATAACGATGCCATTGTCAACAGTCCGTTCCACTAACTTCTGCTTCACCCCGGTCAGCTGTTCTCCAACGATCCACTCATTTTTTTGACACCGGTCCGAGTGGGTCTAGAACCCGAGTGGACCCGAGCGCTTAACCATTCCGTTCGAGTTTAGTCTCGTGTCGTCTCAATGTGCTAACTATAGTGAATCTGTTTGGAAGTTTTACATACAAAATAAACGGTACCAGATAACTGCCACATACAGATTCCTCACGCCGGTAATGCACCCCGAGAGGGGAAGTAAGGCCCGGTCCCCACGCTGTGTTTGTTGTGTCCAACGTCACCAGTACAACCTCAATAAAAAAAATATAGACCTCTGTTCTTCACTGTACACCCTAGTTTGTCACTGTAATGTAACGGTAAATAAAAGTGATAAACAAATTTTTCTTAGTGAACAGGACGTGTAAAAATTAGTTGTTTTATTTATAAATATATACAAGTGTCACAAAAAAACCTTATCGTGCTATAATACAGGATCGGATTTTATGCATTATAATAAATTAAAATATTCAGAAACATTTTACGGGTTAGTTTATTTTAGTTTTTTGTTAGTTTTTTATACTGGAAATTTGTGAACCAAGGGTTGACAAATCTTTTGCGCATGTGTTAAAAATTATGAGGAGAATGCGTTCTTGGAATCGACAAATAAAGAGAGCAGGAAGGCAGTATTTCCTGAGATACCGGTACCCTTCCCGTTACATCATCCTATTTACTTTTCCCACACAAATTTCGTATGTGTATTAACTAACTTTCACCAACCTGGCAACTAACAATACAATGTTAAAAGAATGCAAAACCTAAAACTAACTTTAACCTAACTAAACTTTAAATAATACAGTATGATTAAAACAAGATAGTATTATGGTGTCATTGGATCTACGGAACAGCCAGGATCGCACCAAATCAATGTCAAACAAGCACAAAATGTATTCATTACAGGAATTACCTTCCTCCTGACTAAAAAAAGGTCGTACAGAAAATTGTTTTAAATAAAAAAAGTTAATTCCACTAATTATCAACAACTTTCTCGCAAAAAGTTTCCTTTTTGCCTAAAAATAACAAAATTTCTCGCTTTGAACATTTTTGTTGTCATCACTTTTATTTTATAAAAAACTTAGTAAAATTTTGCACCATAGTTATACTAATAATTATAATTGTTATATATCTCAAAAACAATACAACCTAGGGACTTGAAATTTGGTACACATACTGCTAATATGCACTAGAGACACACTAAGAACGGATTTTAAAATATTTGGCCTGTAAGGGTTGAAACAACCCTTAAAACAATAAATATTGTTTGTTATATACGGTATCTCAAAAACCTTACGTCCTAGGAATGTGAAATTTGGTACATGTTTTTGCCACAGGGGAAATGATTTTAATATATTTGGCCTACAAGGGGTGAAACAACCCCTAAAACAATAAATATTGTTTGTTATATATTTCAAAAACCTTACCACCTAGGAACTCTGAATTACTCTTCACTCTGAATTTTTTATTTATTTAATTTATTTAGCACACATACCATGACGAAGACAAATTGACGGGCAACTAGTGAACTATAAATACCAAAGTAATTGAATATAAATGTTATAATTCACTTTAGCAATAATAGATGAAAGAAAATGAGAGAATACTATGACAATTAATTATAAATCATGGTGTTGCAACAAACAAATTTCCTCTAGCGAAGCACAGGTATCCAGCTAGTTGTTATATAAAATAGTTAAATAGAGACATACATAGAGAATAATCTTTATGAAAACGCATGCACCGAAATAGGAATGAAAGCTGGTTACTTACAGTACATGTCGGCTCCATTTATACTATTTGCAGAATAATTTTTAATCACTGCTAAACACAAAGCATTTATAATTTACACACACTTTTAAGAAGTAATGTAAGTGATTTTTTTTTGTCAAAGAGTACTGAATCGACTTGAGGATGCAATGTTCCGCCATCGCCGCATGAACATAACACCATTCGGTGTTGATGAAGCCTATTGTTTGACGTATCTTAGCGCGAGGTCAAGAGCTTTAGCCGCGTCTGTGTGTGATTTGATTTCAGTTCGAGCATCCACCTATTCCTCGCTTTCCTCCAAGTCGGTCTGTTCACATCGATAAATTTGCAATAAGCGCACACAGTTTATCAAACTCTCCCAGAGTAAACACTGAACTAGATACGACTAGACTAGTGCTCAGTGCAGTGATTCATAAATATGTTTGAAACGCGAGAAGGAGAGGGGTAGGTAATGTCCCGACGATATGAGTCATCGATGGAAATGCATTTCCTTTCCGACTTTCACTGAACCTGTTCACAAGCCGATCAAAGCTGTATAGAGCTGACATTAGCAGATGTCCCCGCACATTATTTCCCATTAACATGTCAATAAGTTGATATTATTTATGAAATCCGCCTATTCCAAATTCTCGCTAATCCGAACAGTGTTCGGTCCCGATTAGTTCGGATTAGCGGGACTCTACTATTGAGTGCTTTCGTGAGTAGGCTACACCAATTTTCCAATTAGTATGTATATGTATGTGCGTAAAACATATGCATTTAATTTTTGAAATTCCCTCAATTCATGTCAGCGGTTCTGCTGTGCGATCATATTATTTTATTTTTGGGTCTGCTTCAAAAGTTGGGAACCTCCTCGCAAAACATATTCACAGAAAGTGTTAAAATTAGAAAGTCAGAAGATACGAATGAACACTCACGACCGTATTATTAAGTATTTAGTTACTCTACAGAACTGTTAATATAGGGAAGAAGTAAACTGTAAAGCCCTAAAGACAACATTTTATCTACTTCACACATAAGTTCAGTTCAAACACTCACGCCTTCCATTTACATAAACCGTTAAACTTGTGTCTACACAATAACATTACCTACCTTACACTTGGGTTACTTAAACTTGAGGGTTGTAATCGCCTTCAAACACAATATTCTTGTATAGCGTGCGTACACTCACGATAATATCTGTTCTTATATTTACTTTCCGTAATAAGACAGACCGATACTGTCTGCGTATTATCATAAATTACTGCGGTTTAAACAGAGTGTTTCCAAAATATTTGCACAAATAATGCAATACGTATTTTTACTTTCTCACTATACTTTAATATAGAGACAGTGATCTAAAAAAAAAATCGATGTTGAGATTTTTGTAGAAATATTCGTTTTGAGATCAGTTGAGTTTTTACAAAATGTCTGTCTGTATGTAGTATACAAAGCTAGAGATCAAACTATTCGATCGATTTCGAACAAATATGCACTAGACATGTCAATTAGACCTGTATAGATGCACGAAAACAGGTTTTGAAAAACAATCCCATTTTTGGCCAAAAAACCCCAAAAAATTAGTTAGTATATTTTTTTAAATAAAAACGGCTCTAACGATTTTGATAAAACTTGGCTTATTTTTAGCCCTTAATGTGTCCTACCATATGCAAAAAAACCGCATCTTTCTAAAACTTCTCTTTTAGCTAAAAATAATAACAATAACTGATTTTTGAGGGTTTTTATGCCGAAAAGTGGGTTGTTTTACAAAACTTTTCAAAACCGTTTTTCGTGCGTCCATACAGGCCTAATTGACGTGTTTTGTGGAAATTTTTTCGAAATCGATGGAATAGTTTTCTCTCTAGCTAATAATAATAATACTTATTAGTTAATCTCCTACTTTAATATCACCTCTCATACCCCTCCTACAAAATTATGAAGTCACAGTTAATCTGTTTGATAATCTAAATATGTTTGTGAGAAAGTATGTGCCAGTTCCTGGTACCGTTTATTAATTGTTGTTGTTCTTGGTTGTATAAAATGTTTTGAAGAACAATTTAAAATGTGTATTACCTTATTTATTGGAAATAACAGCATACGTACCCACCATATTGTTCTGTTTACTGTTTTAGTATGGGCTTTCTGGTTGAAAAAACAAATTATTACACATAACTGTTATTATAATCCAATTGTTTTGAAAGTTATACCATCCGATAAAAAAATAAAAGGGTTACAAAAAAATGACCTTGCAATTAGTTTGTAAAAATGTACGGTTATTGGGTAATTTAGGTTGGAAATTTTCAAACAGCCGCCATTTTTAAACGCTTTATTTTATATAATCATTCATTTTTCTTAAAATAGATCATTATTATTTCAAACTCCATGCAAAGTTTGAACTGAATCTGTAAAACCGTTCTCTAGATATTCATTATTTTATTAAAAGAAACAAAATGTCGTACATCTGGAAAATGAATTGTTATTTTATTTTGATGTTGACCCAAGAGAGGATATGTTGACAATATCCTGAAGTTTGTGCATACTGGAGTTTGAGCATCCTGAAGTTTGTGATTCCATGAGTTTGTGAATCCTGAAGTTTGTGCATCCTGCGGTTTGTGCACCCTGAAGTTTGTGCATCCTGGAGTTTGTGCATCCTGGAGTTTGTGAATTCTGGAGATTGTGCACCCTGAAGTTTTGCACCCTGAAGTTTGTGCATCCTGGAGTTTGTGCATCCTGGAGTTTGTGAATCCTGCAGTTTGTGTATCCTGAAGTTTGTGCACCCTGAAGTTTGTGCATCCTGGAGATTGTGCATCCTGGAGTTCATGCATCCTGGAGTTTGTACATCCTGACGTTTGTGCATCCTGCAGTTTGTTCATCTTGGAGTTTGTGCATTCTAGAGTTTGTGCATCCTGAAGTTTGTGCATCCTAGAGTTTGTGCATCCTGGAGTTTGTGTATCCTGAATTTGTGCATCCTAGAGTTTGTGCATCCTGGAGTTTGTGCATCCTGAGTTTGTGCATCCT
>JAGFPH010003784.1:73553-87958 GCA_018207615.1 Philaenus spumarius
AGTTTGTGCATCCTGGAGTTTGTGTATCCTGAAGTTTGTGTATCCTGGAGTTTGTGCATCCTGGAGTTCGTGTATCCTGAAGTTTGTGTATCCTGGAGTTTGTGTATCCTGAAGTTTGTATATCCTGGAGTTTGTGTATCCTGGAGTTTGTGTATCCTGAAGTTTGTTCATCCTAGAGTTTGTGCATCCTGCAGTTTGTGCTACCTGCAGTTTGTGCATCCTGGAGTTTGTGTATCCTGAAGTTTTTGTATCCTGGAGTTTGTGTATCCTGAAGTTTGTGCATCCTGGAGTTCGTTCAACCTGGAGTTTGTGTATCCTGGTGTTTGTGCATCCTGCAGTTTGTGCATCCTGGAGTTTGTGTATCCTGAAGTTTGTGCATCCTAGAGTTTGTGCATCCTGGAGTTTGTGCATCCTGAAGTTTGTGCATCCTGGAGTTTGGGTATTTAGGCGGCTTTGTCCTAATTGATTCACATAGAATCAACGCAGAGCATAAACTATCTATATAAATAAAAATGTAAATGTGCGTTTGTTCAAAACGAAAATCTCCGAAAGTTCTTCACCGATTGCTTTGAAATTTTGACAAAAATTTCATTTAAATAAAAGCATATTTTTCTTTATATAGTTTTAGAAAAACTGCAGCATCTATTGACCATAAAAACAATGAAAAATGTACTATATATTTAACAAAAATGTAAGCGCCATAACATATGTTTATTGACTGTAATAATAACAGTAGTCAGCAAAGAGGTAAAATTTGTTTATTTGTATGTAGGGGGTATTTTCTGGAAGTATTGAACCGATTGAAAAAATAGTTTTACTAATAAAAAGGTACACTATCCCTAAGTAACATAGGCTAGAATTCATATTTATAAAAACATTTTTTATTCATTATTTGTAAATTTAGTTGGAAAAATTCACAGGATCAAGTTTTACGTTAAACCCATAACGTCTAACAGCTGTAATACAAATAAATAAGCAACATTATGAAAAACTAAAAAGCGACAATTGAAAGATGAAACATATCATTCAAAGATGTGCAAAAAAATATATTTTATGTCTTTATGTTGCCGTTAAGGCAGGTAAAATAAATTAAACATAATCTTAGGTTACGCCTAGACTGATGAAACTACTTCTTAAATGTATTTACATTAAATTACATTGAAATTTACTTTAAATAATATTTAAAGTAATAAGTCAGGCCTAGACTGAACCAACACACACAAACCAATAAAAACTTGCTTTAAGGAATTAAAAAATAAGAAAAAATTATATTCAGTCCTAATTAAAAATAAATAAGACATATTATAACTAAAATAGTGTTCCTATTTATTGATAATATACGGTAATTGACAGTGAGTAACCAATATTAACAGCTGATTTCAAAATATGAAACAATTATTTGTATTCCTAACTTTTTGGTTAGGTTTTTGAATAAGTTTTACTTATTCAAAAACTGAGCCTTACTGGTTCTTTTAACATTTATTATAAAATATACGAAATAATTTGATTTGATCATTTAACATTATTTACCATCTTAGTTTTGAGGTTACTATTGATCCTACACTTTTATTATAAAAAAAAAATAACATAATTATGTTTATAGAAGGTTCTAAAGGGGTTGGCACCTAGTAAGTAATAACACATATGTCTTTAGAAGGTTCCATCGGGGATTGGCGTGCGGAGCACGCAGGGGTCTCTTCTAGTTTAAGATACAAAAATAAGAAAATTTGAAATTATATTGTTATTTAGTCATGGATTATAACGCACATTAAGAGGATTTAGCAAAATTATTATTTTAAAGATGAAAAATAGTGAACATTTCGTGGTTTACTCCCAGCTCTATTACAGATAAAACAGCTGATTATGATAAAGAGCTTAGCAACTCGTTCTTTTAATGTATTTGCATTTATTATCATAGCAACCAATTCTTAACAACCAAAGGCTTTTTCAGGTTGTTTTAAGAAAAAAAAAAAGAAAAATAATAAAAACAGCAACAAAAATCACTGGAAAATAATTATTTTATTATAATACAAACACCTGTTGTTACGCATTATAAATAAAACAGCTGATTTGGATAAACAACTGAACATAATTTTGGATAAGCCTATACTAAAACTAAACACTTTTATTGAAAGCATTTATATTTGTTACTATAGCAACCTACTTGGAAAAATTTAGAATCACGTAATTACTCTTTAAAACCAACAGGTATTTTTAGGTTAGGTAAAAGAAAACAACAAAATTCCTAATATTTCTAATAAAGGTTGCCACCATATTGAAAAAAAATTGTTATCACAACTTAAAAACCGCCAAGGTATGCAATATACAAAGTAGAATTTCTTTGAAAATTAGAAGTGAATCATTTTTATATTTTTTGTTAGAAGCAGAGAAATCCAACAGTTTTCGTATTTGTCTACACTATATAAATATTCAGACAGCCTGTCGGGTGGTTACAGACATCCTGCTTTGTTGTTTAGAAATATTGTTTTTTTAATTTTAAGCAAATTAAATACAAACAGTAAATTTGCAAATAACTAACCACCACTGCTAAGCAAAAACAATCAGCTGATTTTATTTCAAAAGCTTCATTTATTTCGCAGCAGCGCAACAATGAAAACGTTTTTATTGGACAACAATGGAAAGCGAAAACAATGACCACCGATCCCCATAAAGCAGTATTTAAAATCAATAAACTTTGCACAATGGATCACTTTGTTTCTATAATCTCTGAGCTTTTACCTTGGACGTCCACGCACAAATTATCTCTTTAACAAAAATGAATAGCGCGTGCACAAGTCTGTATTGTTTGATTTATTCGTTAAGATATAACAGCTGTTCGTACATCAGCTGTAGTTCATTTAAAGTTATGTTTACAACTTTTAGGTTTCATTTGTGTTTTATCAATACACGTCTGATTCTATCAAGTCAGCTTCCTGGCAAGTAACGTTAGCGCATGCGCAAGGTCTTTTTTTTAGCTGTTGGTATAAATTATTGCAATTTTTCATGGAATCACACAAGGTTGAGGTTCTCTTTACAAATATAGGCATACCGACGATGAAAAATGTAGCGAATTTTAAAATGCACAATCATAATATAGTCTTGCATTACTGTATTTAATAGGGTGTCCCACAAGTAAACAGCCAAACTTCAGGAAATGGTTCTATAGGTCAAATTAAGAAGAAAAAAATCATATAAATATATTCCCGAAAACGCTTCGTTTTCCAGTTATCTGCAATTTTGTTTCTTTTAAAAAATAATTCATATCTAGAGAACTTTTTAACCGATTGAGTTCAAACTTGGCATAAAGTTTAACGTAAAAATGAAAAATAAGAAAAAAAAACGTTTTAAGAAAAATAAGCGATTATATCCAGTCATGAATTTCAAAATGGCGGCAGTTTGAAAATTTCAAGCCTAAATTACTCAACAACCGTTCATTTTAACAAAAAATGTCAAGACACCTTTTTTGTAGCCCTTTTGATTCCCTATATGACGGTTTCACTGCCAAAACAATCGTATAATGTTATAACATTTAAGTTATGTGTAATAATTGGTTTGTTCAATCCGGCATCCTATACCAACACAGTAAACACAACAATATTATATGTGCATATGAAGTTAATATAATTATTTAAGTTGTTCTTATCACATTTAAATTTGACGCAACCAGTAGTTATACTTTTATATTTTTATAAAGTTTATAAGTTTTAAATTTTGTTTTTGATGTTATCTTTTCTCTTTAGTGTTCAAGCGGAGTGTATAGTTTCTGTTTATCGAATTTATATAGGAAAAATAAGCTATTGCAGTGACAATACTTATTGTGAGACCTAAGGTCAGGATTAGTAAATGAGCACCGATCATAGTCCCCAAAACACGGTTTTAGTGCCATTAAACATTATATATATATGTTCTCGCATTCTAACGGCCACATTTTACCTCCATTTTGGTCCAAATTTGGTACGCACGTTTTTTTTCTAAGTCACTCGGACGAGTTCGTTAGCCAAAGACATCTAATAACTGGAAGCTCGTTTTTTTTAAATATATTTCATAATAGAATGAAACGTTTTTGGGGATTTATCTGCAAAAAAATGCACTGGATTATTCTGCACGTTTTGTTTTTTTACACGATCTTAATGCTAGTCTGGTTTCCCAAAATCGATCAACCGTAGAATACCATAAAAGTACTATGTTCAAATCCACGAGGGAATTTTATTGTGGTCCAACTTCTGTTACGAGGCCGACGGCCTGCGAACGGGGCAGTCCAAAATCAAATTCCTCAAAGTCGAGGTGGAAACAGTTTCTACTAATATATTTCGTACGTACAGGCATACATTCAGTGCCCTCGCGAGTAGACCACTTTAATAAATAGTTGGTTGAATCCCTAAAATAAATAAATTTAATTTTGGTAATTCGCTCAACTTACGTCAGTGGTTCAGCTGCGTGATGTAATTATTTTTAGATCAAACACAACTGTAATGACTGGACTTTAACCTGCATTTTGGTGTTTTATTTCTCTTGTAATTTGTATAATATTAATTTCCGTATGTTAAAAAAAAAATGGTTTAGGTTTATTAGTATTTACTGTCTGAATATGACACAAGTGTATTATATTTGGTCACGTTATTCTACACAAATAACGTATCTTATAAGGTTTTAAATCTATATAATAAAATGAATTGCTGTTCCTTTGTAAGCGCATCACTTGAGAACGGCTAGACCAATTTGGCTATTTCTTGTTTTAAAATGTTCGTAATTGTCCAAACTAGGTTTTTATATAAAGACAAATTTGTCGGGCAGCCTGGAAGTACAGGTGGGAGTTAATACAATAGTTCAACTATTGAGTTGGTTCATTTGGAAAATATTCAGGTAGGACAATGGAAACGATTGTTGATTAATGTTTATTTGTGTTATGTTAGGTTTCCATATCAGCCCTCTCCGTTTTTTGTGTGTGCGTGAGTATTGGTATGTATGGTCTCTAGAATTAATTACTGTATAAAATTATTATAAATTAATGCAAAAAATAAAACTTGGCCAAAAGTTAAGAATTGAGCTAAATGTAAATTGATGTATGTTAGATTTTCTGCTATCTGTAATTTATATGTGTGTGTGTGGGTGTGTGTATGTGTGTGTGGGTTGGCATGCATAGTTCGTAGATTTAATTAATATGTAAAATTATTATAAATTATTGCAAAAAAAAATAAACCTAGTCAAAAGTTAAGAATTGAGCTAAATGTAAATTGATGTATGTTAGATTTTCTGCTCTCTGTAATTTATATGAGTGTCTGTGACAGTGTGTATGTGGGTGTGTGTTGGCATGTATATAGTTCGTAGATTTAATTACTATGTAAAATTATTATAAATTATTGCAAAAAATAAACCTAGTCAAAAGTTAAGAATTAAGATAAATGTAAATTGATGTATGTTAGATTTTCTGCTCTCTGTAATTTATATGTGTGTCTGTGACAGTGTGTATGTGTGTGTGTGTTGGCATGTATAGTTCGTAGATTTAATTACTATGTGAAATTATTATAAATTACTGTAATTTTGGATGCTACCTACCTGGCCGACGGTCAAAATGACCAGTGCCATTCAATGCTTGTGTAATTGTTTGTATACTTTGGGAGATAAATATAGCATTGTTATTATTATATTATTATTATTATTAAAGACAAATTTGAAAAGAGCCCCGAAAAAGAATCAAAATTAGAAAAAACTAAACAGCCTCTTTTTATGGACTCAAGACCATAGCGCACAAAAACAGCTGTTCGTACAAAAATCTTATAGCAACACGTCATGTTTGTTTACATTCATTACCTACCATAGCAACTTTACCTATCAGTTTATTATTTTTCAAAACCTACAGCTTTTTTAGGTTAGATTGACCAACTTAAAGCAAACAAAAATCAACTAATGCTTACTATATTTTAATTTAATTCAAACATTGGTTACATATTACATATAAAACATTTGATTTGAATCGAAAACTGAACATATTTTTAGGTTAGGCCTACAATGAATTAAAACATGTTTATTCGCAACCAATTGGGATATTTTAAAATCAGGTTTTTTACAATTCTTAACAACTGTCAGTTTTTTTTTTTAGATTTGGTAAAAGCAAACAAAAGGTTTACTGTATTATCTATAGGCCTAAAGGTTTACAAACTATAAATCTAAATTTGTGTAGTATATTCTTAAGTTGCATAAAACCCATTTTGCAATTCGATTACTTAAGTGAATGTAATGAAATGGAATAACTACCCTTTAAATTAAATCAAGCAATAGCGAAGCATTGCTCGGTCTACTAGTATAATATATTTCTGTACAATTACATCATAATAATACATACGATCTCCAGTTGGAGAAACAAATGGTACGTTGAAGGTAACGCATACAGGTTTGATCACGGAGCAGCCAATTAGCAAGTCAATGTTTAACATACAACATTGAGTGGAGAAATCAATGCACAGTGAACAGTTCATAGCTCGCAGTAATCGACTTCAACATGTTTGTGTAACAGAGCATAGTGCTTGTGTTAATTAGTGCATCCATACATGAAGAGCAAATTTGTTGGAGTAACGGTAGAGCTGGGCACTTAGTCTGGACTAAACCTCTACATCCAAAGGTCATTCGTTTGCTGAACCGAACATTACCAAAAATTCTATAGAGTAAATAATACAATAAAATCTTACAGGATGGCTCGTAATTCTCTGGAACCACTTTGTAGAATGGTTCCTTAGGTGAAAATAATTCGACTTCACAGCTGAACCGCTGACGTGAGTTGAACAATTTTTCTCAATTGGGAGTGGTCAATGAGCACCGATCATGGTCCCAAAAACACGTTTTTGGATGTCATTAAAAATCATATACATATAGGTCTATGTATATAAGTGTTCGCACTCTAGTGGCCTCATTTTAAGTCCGATTTGGTTCAAATTTGGTACACATGTTAGGTTGTCTACGTCGCTCGGACGAGTTCGTTAGCCAAAAAAATCCAACAATCGGAAGCACGTTTTTTGATCGGAAGTAACTATTTTTTGAGATTTTTTTCCTACGAGAATGAGTTTTTTCTGCAAATATAAATGTAGGATGTTATTCTGCACATTTTTTTACGCGACCTTATAGCTCGCATGGTTCCCCAAAAATCGATCAAAACGTAAAATACCATAGAAGTACCCGGTTCAAAGCCATATTTTGGATACTCCCAATACGGGGGTTGAACGCAATGTTTTGTGTGTTGAAAATACTCCCAATATTCGGAATGAGGTGCGAAGCACGCAATACATTGTGTATTGAAGTACTCCCAATAAGTGGGTTGGCGTGCGAAGCACGCAATGAATTGTGTATTGAAGATACTCCCAGTAAGCGGAATGGCGTGCGAAACATTTTACAGCTATTCAGCACCGTCGAGAATAGACCTATTTCCCAAATTGTTGGTTGAAACCCTAAAACATAGGCCTATAAACTTAATTTTGGAAATTTGCTCAACCCACGTCAGCCGTTCAGCTGCGTGGTCGAATTATTTTTTTGTAAAATTGTTTTTTTAGGAAAATGTATGCAAATACGAATTACACACTGAATAAATATGAATATTTTTAGATCTTACGTAAATAAGAATTGTTCATTTAAATTAAAAAAAAAACATGATTGAAATTAGTTTAACATTTTATTAAAATATAATATCTGCTATATATAGTATTCTTTTACATTTGAGCTAATACTAAGTATATAATATTTGAATACACTCAGTTTTATCATGACTTAATCGGATCTTAACCAAATACATCCATGCTATATTGCTGGTATGTCGAGTATTTTCATTTGGAAGACGTACTTTTAACGTCGTCGCTTAACTCTGGAAAATGCTACATTTAACATGACGTGCATGAAAACTGACGATCTTAAATCCACGCCGACAAATTCGAATGTTTGGCCTTGAGATTTGTGTAGGCGTACTATCATGGCAAATGCAGATCTTTCTGGAAATTTTTGTCTTAATAAAGAATGCAGAAACTGGTGAAAAGGTTTTCAGAACAGTTAGTAACAGCCCAAAAATAATGTTTTATTTACGTTTGGTGTTTGAATAAAGAAATAAGTTGAAAATTATACCACCTGATTCGTTGTTAATGATTTATGTTTGTCAAATAGTGTATCTGGAGTATAAAATTAACAGATTAACATCTGTTTGTAAAACATCTGGATTGTACCTATAATGTATCTATTCGCCTATTTAGTGACTTCAAAGGTGGTGTATAAAAGAAGTTCAGAGTTTACATACTGTCAGCGGGTGACTTGCGAGAGGGCAGCGGGGTGCGGGAAAGAGTTCTCAGTTTACGACCTGACCAAACCCATCCAATAGTGAGTTTAAGCATTTTAATTTACCACCGCCTATTTTATTTCGTCGATTTCTTCTTCTTTTAAGATCAGCTGTTACATTAAACTTCTGCTTTATATTAGTACGTGTGTAAACCAACGAAGCAGAAATCATCGACGAAATCGAAAACACAAACCGTCTCGCGTATTCTGAGTTCGCATATTTTACCTCGTCCAAAACGTGCTCGGTGCGCCGAAAGAAGTTTTTATTTCAAAAACCCTACTATTAGGACGTATTTAAAAATCTAAGTACAAAGTGGTTTGTTTTAAAATTTTATTAGAATTAGGTAAACATTGTTAAAAAAAAGTTTAATGTGTGTGCTAAATTAATGGGTTCTTCACATATTAGTTTTTTTGAAAATATTAGGTTGCCCTAAGGTTTAGTCTTTTACTAGGGCAAATGGTAACTACAAGTTACTCTCAACTAAAGTCTTTCAAATGTAAGAATTCTCCATTTTCAAACCTTAAAAGATTCAACTCAAATTTACAATACTTTTGTCGAATTCAATAAAAACTCGTACACTAAAGTTTTTAGGGGTATCCACAGCAATGGCATCGTCATTGACAAAAACTAAGACAAAAACAGTGCATCTGTAAACTGGAAAGCTGATCTGTAAACAGCTGATACGGTCGTACAAACGGCATTGTTTCGGTTAACGTCAAGTTGTAATTAATAGTGTTGCCGTGTCAGTTCGTGTTTTGTAACCGAAGATTAATAGCTCAAAACTCTGCCGTATCTGTGAGCTATGAAATTATTTTACCAAACCAATTGATGTTGTTGTTTGCACGTTTATAAATTTAGATAGCGATAATGTGGCAAATGTTATATAAGCTGATATTATGACACGCGTTTGATGGAGTTCAGTCGGTAGAATTTTTGTTCGGATATTTGCCAACATCTGTACTAATATTATAAAGAGGTAAAGTTTGTTCGCTTGTTTGTATGTCGGTGGTAATCTGTGGAACTATTAAACCGATTGAAAAAATAGTTTTACTAATAAAAATCTACACTATATCCGAGTAAAATAGGCTATAATCCATTTAGATAAACACATGTTTTATTTCAATATTTGTAAATTTAGTCGGAACAAAATCTTAGATTATTCCTAGACTGATGAACCAACACATGTATTTAAATTTAGCCACCAATTGAATAAAATAACAGATAAAACATCTGATTGCTCCAATATTTCCATACTCTTGTAACAAATAAATACACTGATTTAAAACTTTGAAGCAATTATTTGTATTTCTAACTTTTAGGTTAGGTTTTTATTAAAGCGTAGACCTGAGCACTGCTGGTTTTTTAAGCTTTATTGTGATTGTTGTTATAAAATATACGAAATAATTTGGTTAGTATTAGTCCCAAATCTTTATTATAAAGAAAACAAAATATGATTATGTGTATAGAAGGTTCCAAGGGTTGGTGTGCGGAATATTACGTTTCCCCTAGTAATATTATAATGAGGTAAAAGTTTGTATGTAGGGGGTAGTCTCTGGAACTACCGAACCGATTAAAAAATTAACTGTTTTACTAATAACAAGCTACACTATCCCTGAGTAACATAGGCTAGAATGAATTTTGATTTAATTTTTGAAACAGCCCCTAAAACAATAAGTATATATTGTTATACTTTCCTTAAGGCTAGAGAGCTAACATTTTGTACATTTATTTTTTACACGAAAAATAGGGAAAGTGAACTAGATTTGCATTTTGTCGCGTGCTGCTGAGGGGTAAAAATGTGATAAAAACCCCTAAAACAATTAATTGTTATATTATCTTTAAAGTTAGTGGCTGAAAATTGGTACATTAATTTCATACAACATACGTAGGAAAAGTATCATATATCTACATTTTGTAGTGTGCTGCTGAGGGGTGAAAATGATGCTAACCCTATAAAAAATGTCGATTGTTAAACTTTCCTTAAAGCTAGAGAATAAACCCTTAATAAATTAAAGAATTTTAAATCAATAAACCACTATGTGACATCCTAATATACAAATAAAAATGTAAATGTTTGTTCAAAATCTCAAATCTCTGAAAGTTCTTCACCGATTACGTTCAAATTTTAACACAACGTTACATTCGAAAATGTGAATGTTTTTATAAAATTTTTGAAAACCAGAAACATCTATTGAACATAAAAACACAAAACATACACTAAATATTTTACTGCAATGGAAGCGCATGATGAATAATAAATAAATATGTTTATTGTTGGACCAGTAATCAGCTGTTTGCTTTAACCCTACTAGCCCAGTCGGTATAGGTTACAACTACCAGTAATTTGAAATACGGCTGACTTTTTTTTATAAGTACATTAAAGTATGTAGATTAACATAAAAAAGTTTACCAGTCTATCGATTTCCCAAAGTCAAAAAAAATCTATTATCATTTTTTTTCTCGATTATCCTTAATATTTCGAGCTGGGATCAAGGTAGAGGAAAATAAAAAATATCACCGTGTAGGGGAGGTATTTTTCAACAAAAAAGGTCGTATGTATTTATTTCGTCCGAGGAATGGTTTGTCTGGAAAAAATTCGATAATGCAGGTATGTATTTTGCAGCAGGTGAAATCACTAAAAGGGGACATCTTATTCATATATGAAGCGTTGGCTCATTCTAAATTGGCCGAATTTTAATATATCGAATTGAAACTTGACATAGAAGTTAAAATATATATTTTAAACATTTATGCTGAGTCTCAGCTTGTTATCTTGAAAATTACCCGATCTAGGAGTCGATTTCAATTATCGATTTTACTAGTACCGGACTCACGAACTAATTTCAATCTATTCCAGTTTCGTCAATTTTTGGAATATCAACATCAAATTTGTTTGAAGTAAGGAAACATTTAATTATCTCGGTTAAAATCATCAGCTGATGTAGACGCAGACAGAGAAGAAAATATTCGTTTCCATGGCAACGTTTCATTAGCAAATATATTTAAGCCTCGATAGATAACACACTTTAGAAGCAAGGAGTGGAAGTAAAACTACTTAACAAAAGTGTTAATAAACCTTAAGAGTTGTAAGACGGAAATTATCTGTATAATCGTTTTTCTTGTTTAATTAATTTCCATTCAGTCTACCATTCCCTCTTTGTCTATGTATTGATCCCACTGTTTGCTTCGTTCCCATCTCCTTTAGTATTGTGTTTGTAATTAATTTGTTGATCATTTAATTGCATTTATATTTATTAACTACGGGAGATCCCTGCGTGCCCCGCACTAAAACCCAGTTGAAACCATAGCTGCACATATGTTATGTTTTCTTTATAATAAAGGTGCAGGATTAAAATAACTTCAGAGATGGTAAATAATGTTAAATGTCCAAGTCAAATTATTTCGTATATTTTACACCACTAGCCATAATACCATTGCACCAATACTAAACATATTTAATAATTATATTTATTACGCCGCTCCCTTTTCCCTACAATATTTATTATAGTTCGTGATGTTTGTACGTCCAACAGACTCTTTACAAAAACCTAAACTAAAAGTTAGAAATACAAATAATTGTTTTAAGTTTGAAATCAGCTGATAATTGAAATATTATATTGTAGCACAGTCAATTTAGCTTTAAAATTAATAAAGAAAAACAAAAAATGGTATAGTTCTGCAAAGTGGCTTAAAATGTCAGTTAAGGCTTTTACTTGATCATACTAAAAGTCCCCTAACGTGAGACTTGATCTTACGCCGCCATTTTGGATTTTAAGTACAATTTTCTGGTTTTTCTAAATTATCTCATAAAGTAGGCCCCTATTAATATTTTACAGACTATATGCAATTACAAAATTAAAGTACACAAAATTTACTACAAAAACTATATTTACAGTTTTCTTGCAACTTCAACTGTTTGAGAGAAATATGCATGTGGATGTGACAGTACGTCAGCCTTATATAACATAGATAAAATGAAGTGTGTGAAATTAAAAAAAAAAAAAATATATCCAGGATGTACCAGCTGTTTTTAATACGCCAAATTCTACTCATGAGGCTGTTGCTGAAGCAGGAAAGAGATTTTTCCTCGCGTTGTATGGAGCTCCTCAGAAACAGAACGACCTTAATATCTACAGATATATATGTTTTCAGCGCTCAGCAAGGCAATTAAAACCCAATCCAGCATCACTACCACCCACTGAGGCTGCTGCTATGCAACACGCATACAGAGTATACTATCAAGTGCAAACTTGGCTAGGGAATTTCTTGACACCTGAGTCGTGGGGATGGACCAAAACGACCTTGTCCTTAGAACCAATACACACACTGAAACCAATTGCCGCAGACCATATTTTGAAACTGATTTTTTGTTCATGAGTGTTGAAATGCGGGTGTATAAAAGTAGGAGTAAAGTGCACTATTGCTTGCGCCAACTGTCAAGGGGTTGACGGTAGAGGACGGAGACTATCTTGATGAATGTAACGTAGTAGACTCATTGTAAATATGTTTCACTTTTTAGCCATGTTTTACTATCAATAATGTTTCAAATAAACATGTGTGAAAACTTATTTTGCATTTTGAAAGTATAACATTACATTACATTCTAAAGTTTAGTAACACTACAACTAATAGGCCTAAGCACCCATTTACCTACTAAATTATGCTGAATAGTTCTATAAAACTTATTTTTATTTTAACTGCGCCAATATATTTATAATAGGTTTAGGAAACGCTATATCCAAAAATGTTTGAAACCACAATTGGTGTCAGAGGGTGAATTATAATTTGTAACTTATAACAGAAAAGTTTTTATATACTCTTTAATAGCCCACATACTGGGTAAAACGGTAAAAAATTTAAATTATCATATTAAGGTGCATATATCTCTCAAACGGATGGAGTTACAAAACAGTAGTGAACACACTTTTTGTAGTAAAATTTATGTACTTCAACTTTGCAATTATATATGCTATGTAAAATATTAATCATTTTTGAGATAATTAAGAAAAACTAAAACATTGTACCTAAAAATTAGAAAAATTACATATTTAAGTACATATTTCTCTGAAACAGTTGGAGTTACAATACAATTTTGGTAGTACATTTTGTATACTTTAATTTTGTAACTGCAAAATAGTGGTATGAAAAATATTAATACTTTATGAGATAATTTAGAAAAACCAGAAAATTGTTCTTAAAATTCAAGATGGCGGCGAAAGCTCAAGTCTCACGTTAAGGGACTTTTAGTATGATAAAGGGGAAGCCTTAAATGACATTTTAAGCCAATTTGTAAAACTATACCATTTTTTGTTTTTTTATTATATTAATTTAACTGGGCTATTGCGCGTTTACAGTTTAGTTGATAGCATGAGCAGGCATTGCCCATACTATTCAAACGGAGATCTTACGCTAGTAGCCAGCATAAAAACATCACAACCTCGTAAAACTCATTTAAACTAGTCATTAGGAATATGTAATGGGGTTTACTTAAACATGAGGTACGTTACTGAAATGAAGAAATTTGAATCTTGAATTTAACACTGAGACAAGGATATTCATAATTCAATGTGGTAGTGAATAGAAGCCGATGTAGTTGGGCCAGGTAGTAGCGCGGCAAGCCTCCATAAGGCCCATGCTAACAACTAAACTGTAAACGCGCAATAGGAAACAGCTGACTACTGTTATTACTATAGTCAATAAACATTATGTAATGGTACTTACATTTTTGTTAAATACTGAGTATATTTTCTGTTGTTTTTATGTTAAACAGATGCTGCAGTTTTTAAAAAGTATTTAAAAACACGCTTTTATTCAAATGAAAGCTTGTGTCAAAATTTCAAAGCAACCGTGGAAGTACTTTAGGACATTATCGATTTCGAACAAACCAACATACGAAATATTATTTTGAGTTTGAGGTAATCGTGTTCAATGCATTGATTATAAATTTGTTGGTTTTAGAAGTGGAAGAGATGGTCTTAGCTTTTGCAGTAAAATATATTACTGGCGAAAGATAAGTTATTACAGTGACTCTTATGGTGAGACATAGGATCGGGAGTGGTCAATGAGCCATCGGGAGTGGTCAATGAGCCATCGG